>WAAD01024676.1:219749-237008 GCA_013389945.1 Fregata magnificens
GGCCTCGGCAGCGGCCGGCGGTGGCTGTGGGGGCGGTGGGGCTGCGCCGCCATCTGCGGGGGGGGTTGTGTCCGGTTCCTCACCTCCTGCAGGGTTTTGACACTACCGTACCCGTGCCTTCCACCTCGGGTTGTGGGTGGCCTTTATAGGTTGACGAGGCAGGCTGTCTTTTCTAGAGGTGATAGTGCTAGGAGGGGGTGCCTCTCTTTCTTCTTCTGTCACAGAAGTGCTGAGCTTAGCCAGGTACTGAGATCGGATGGGCTTGTGGAGGCTCAGCTGAGGGGGAGCTCAGTTCCCTGAAAGGTCCGGGGCCAACCTCCGACTTAGGAAAGGCATTTTCCATGTCCTTAGGTGTGGATGCATCTCATTTTTATGGGTGGTGGGGAAGGCTGGTCTTGAGCCAGGCTCATGGTGCTGAGGGTTAAAGGCTTAGTCAAACCATGGGGGAACAAAAAGAATAGCTGGAGAGGTCTCTCTCTCTACAATACTTGTTTAAATTATGGAGGAAAACAAGCAAAGGTTGGAGATGTTTTCCAAAGGCAGTGGCTCAACCTTGGCTGGAGGTGACATAAATGTGGAGAGCTTCTCTTAGGGTCCCTTGAAAATCTGTTAGGCTGGGTGCCAGTTAGCACTTCAGAGCATCACTCTGAAAAGCTCATGTTTCATATATATAGGCACACAATATCTTAATTACGTCATACTGCAGCCTTGGGGGAGGTCTGTCCTGTGTGAAAATCAAGAATCTAATATTAGTAATTATTAGATGAACTGTCCTGTTCCCTTAAAATTATGGGGTTTGTTTGAACTGATACAGATAAATTGTGTAGGGAGTGTTTGTAGGTTCAGGTACTGACTAGGTGAAGCTGGTCTGGGCTTGTGTGCACTCATGAATGGTGGTCATATGTGTGTTAATGCAGGTGTTTTATTAACAGACAGAAGAGTATCTGCAAAATGGCAACTGCTCAGAAGCAAAGGAATTGTGTGGTATGATTTTTCTGGTGTAATTCAGCACAGTATATTATTTGAATTGGAAAAATGGGTGAATTTTTAGCTGAAATAGTGTACCCGGGTGCTCTTTAATATTTCTTCACTTGAAAATTTTAGACTAATTCAATCTTTTAACTATGAATAAAGATGCTTAGTAGCAAAATAGTTTGAGTCTGAACTTTGTGGTCATGCACTTAGTTGAAATCAGCTATGTCCTAAAAACATAGTAACACCAAGTGTTAAGAATATGCTTAACTTTATAAATGCCGAAAGTCATACTTTTCAATTAAATTAGAACATTAAGCAGGCATTGGACCAGATTGTAGACTGTACAGGTTTGTTGTTGTGGACAGAGATTAATTCTTTTCTTCCTCTAACTTTCAGAGTGCAGTTGTATTTCCTAACAAAATATCTACTGAACAGCAATCCCTGATGCTAGTGAAGAGGCTCCTGGCAGTAGCAGTATCCTGCATTACATATCTGAGAGGAATCTTCCCTGAAAGTGCCTATGGAACAAGATACATGGATGGTAACAGGCTGTCTTCGTGATTCTTTGCAAAATCTATTGTCATAGGATTGCTGTGAAGTTAATGAGTGTTTTTTAAAGCCACCTGGTCTTCTTTATTAAAGCTAATAGCCATTTTCAATGACTGTAATGGAAACTTCACTGATAGACTCATAACTGAATTTTGTTAAAGATAGGGATGATGCTAACTCAGCAATTAAAACCATGCTGACACCTGTCAGCAATGTTAATTTTAGTCTGCTTTTGATATATACTTTTAGGGAATGAACTTCACTTTCTTAGCAATGTAGTTGCATTTTTGTTCTAAGTAAATATGCATGTGTTTTTATTTTTTGAGATGTCTGTGTCAAAATTCTGAGGGAAGACAAAAACTGTCCTGGCTCTACTCAGCTGGTGAAATGGTATGTTAATTACAGTGCATATATAACATTTCCATAGCATGTCAATTCTGAAAGATACCTTTCTGGTCGTTTGCAAATACAAAAAAAAAAATTTCCCTTGCTGTGAGTAAAGAACTGCCCAGGCAGTTCTTTTAGTGCATGGTATTTACAATGTTGGCAAATTTTTTTAAATGTAAAATCAACTTGTGTTTTGGTAAAGATGTAATTGACTTGTACAGTTGTGTTTCTAGAAAGGCTTACAAGTCGGTGCTTAATAGAGCACAAATCTTTGTTTACAGAGTGAATAATCACTCTTTACATTACACTTTACATTTCCTTTCCGTGGGTGTATATGAGTGCTCAAGGTGCACGTAAATGCAAAAATCTAACCAGTAGTTCCTCTCTAGTTGAATAGGAGACGCAATGCTACCGTTTTGCATCTTGTATTTAAAGGTCTTGCTCACAGACTTGCATAAGAAAGTGGTACTGTTGGCCTTTATATTCAAAGCCAGAATTGTATCTGCAAACGATAGTCTGTCCACTTGTACATTCACACAGTTGAGTGTAAGTATGTCACTTGGGACTAGACGTATTTATTTTTTTTTTCTTTCTGTTCACAATAACTGCAACTGTTCATGGCTGCTCTCCTTGCTTTCTGTTACCTCTATAAAGGCCGTCTTTGTTCTTTTCACAGTTTTACCAGTTGTAGTACAAGGTAAGGCATCGGAAATGATGCTGCATTCAGCAGAGGGGGTTTGCAGCTGCTGTCGGTGTTGAGGTGTTCAGAGATGTAGGCCTGAGTTCTGATGTTAAGGTGTAATTAGTCATCCGCTCTTTGTCCATATGCTCTCACTAAGAGAGGGGGTGGGAAAAGAGGCTTCCTTACTGTAACCTGGAATTTCTTAATTGATCTCCTGTGGTAGAGGAAACTCAAGTGGCGCTGAGTGCGTTTCACCTTACCCTCACGCATCAAACATTAGCGAGGGCAGTGGCATGGCAGCCTGTGGATGCTGACAGGCGAAAGCTCCCTGGTTTTTGTGTGAAGGGTGTGTGCTGTCTGTTTGGAGTTTACAGGTGAGTAGCCTTTCTTAACTCAGCATCATGCATGCACCAAAACCAATTTTTGCTTGCTGACTATACTCAAAAGAAATGTTAGAAAAAAAATTAGGGTAAGTTTTGGTTCGCTATTTGACTATTGTTTGCATGTTACATAAAAAGCAAATTGCAATGTCTAAATAAAGGCAATAACATAACTCCTTGTGCTTCAGAGATGTCAGTGTTCAGCTGAAGTACTTATAAACTGATTCATGAATATATGTTAGGTGTTTGAAAATAGTAGCTGTACAATTGCATTATGTTTTTACTTATAAATTATTTACTTACAGGTTATATTTTTACTTATTCTGCAAAGAGGTTAGGATGACTTGGGGTGTTACAAAGATAGTCATTGCTTGTATCACTACTAATAAAAAGACAGAATAATGGAATAAGTATTCTTTATCGCTCTAATGTTAAAGAAGGCTAAACACAATAATTTCATTTTTTGGGACTATTTCATTTATTTAGTCAGAAGCAAAGCAGATGGAAATTAGTAGTAGATGGACAATAGTATTTGATTTTTGCAGGATGTTAGGATGCTATGATGCCTTGCAGAAGAAATACGTAAGTCTTCCAGTATCATTTAGCTATTTTAAATGTATTTAAACATTCATTTATAGAAGTCCATTAGCTGCCAGCGTAGTTAGGACTTTCTGGTTAGGGAATAGCTGTGCTTTAATACGTTAAAACAGTTAGCTACAATGTGGGATGCACAGACATTTCAGGATAATATTCTTTGTAAACTGAAACACTTAAAGGTAGGGATACTTAGGAATCTTCTTCTGCCAGTTGAATACGTCCTTTCTTAAACAGATAGGGAGTTGAGCATGTGAAGAGGTTTCTCTTCAAACAGGCCCATAGTTGTCTATATTGGTTTCCAGAGCTAGAGAAACAAAACAGCTTGGTAAGCAGAAATGGGCTATGGAATACGTTTAATGTTCTTTTTCTTTAATTATATTTCTGACAGCTAAGAATGATTGTCCTAGCAGTAAGTATTTTTGAAAAGTAAGGTACGTATTTTTTAAGGTAGATGCTTAGAGATATGTACAGTTCTTACTCTGTTTCCTCTCTTTACTTTAAAAATACAGGTCTATACCCATCCAGAAGATCCTCAGGTAGATCTGCTAGAATATTTTACTGGATGATTAATGATAGTATGGATATAGTGAAATGGTACACAAGCAATAGTACTTAACATTCACATTAATGCGCATTAAAAAAAGACATCTTAAAGTAACAAACATAAGAATCACTAGAGCTAATCAGAATTGCCTCGTAGTGAATTGCCTTTGAATATCTGGTGTCAGGTTATCCTCAGGCCAGTACAAGAAACCCAAAGTGTTGTTGCAGAGTTAAATGCCCGTAAAGATGTGCATTGTCCTAACTCTGCGTAACAAATTTATGGAACTTCTTTGGGGAAAACACAGTATGTTTTAACTAACCACTGGGTGTCACCGTGTCTCTGTTAAGTGTGTGAAACATTTTCATCGTGATTAAAATTGGAATGAATATTTCATTCTAAAAACTTAAGCTGATGTTTCAAAGTATTTTATTATGGTGGTTCCTGGAAAATAAGGTAGATCTTAATTTTTTATGACAATTATATACATTAATACCATTAATTGTTACAGCATTAGAAAGCTGTATTCAGTGTGCATAAGTGCATCAGACCAGAGTTGGGCTATCATTATTTTCTTTAAATGCAAGGTTAATAGATTACTAGACAGAAGGAGCAGCAGTAGTAGTTTGCTTGACAGCTGATAGTTTAATAATTACTGGATTTGTTTGCAGACAATTACGGAATGTTACCACTTCAAATTCAAGTACACCCACAATGGGCCGCTCCTTGATTTCAGCAGGTACTGTCACTGTGACTTTATTCTGCTCTGTGGTTTTACAGTCCATTACATACACCTGAATGTAAAAACTTTGGATTTTATCTGTTTGGTGTTTCTTTTTTTAATTCTAGATCTCAAGACTAATTTTATCAATGTACACTGTTAGCTTAGAATTATTCTTAAAATACAATGAATCATTTTGTCAGATTATGGTCATATTTTTAAATATCCACTCAAAAGATGATTCTTAGTGTCAGAGTCCAATACTCTCAGACCAGGTTCTTGAAGATATTCCATGTGTGGAGGGTGAAATGTTCAATATCAGATTTACTTATCTGAAGATACTTGATGTTGCATGGGATTTCTCATTTAGCAGAGATGATACAAAATACACTGAAAACACAAACGTAACTTATGCTTAGCAAAGCATAGCTATTGCAATACACAGTTCAATCACAATAGCAGTGTGATTCCCGTTACTGGTCTCTATAATATGCTCGCTGTCATGACACTGCGCATCCCCAGTCACGGGGAAAGAATATGTGGGTTGAAGCCAGCTCCAGCCCATTGCTCTCTTCAGAATTCTTTTGTTGTTCAGTTTTTATACTCTTTGGGCTGAGCCACGTATTCACTCCCTCCATACTGGTCTGGCTAACTCAAGGAGACATTCACACACTTCTAATGAACTCGGGGAGAAACATTTACACTACCAGTTGATCCACTCAACTCTGATAATAGTTGATCCACTCAACTGACATAGCTATTTAATACTATTTAATAGTGTGACCAGCAGGAGTAAGGAAGTGATCGTGCCCCTGTACTCGGCACTGGTGAGGCCGCACCTCGAGTACTGTGTTCAGTTTTGGGCCCCTCACTACAAGAAAGACATTGAGGTGCTGGAGCGTGTCCAGAGAAGGGCAACGAGGCTGGTGAAGGGACTAGAAAACAAGTCTTATGAGGAGCGGCTGAGAGAACTGGGGTTGTTTAGTCTGGAGAAGAGGAGGCTGAGGGGAGACCTTCTCGCTCTCTACAACTACCTGAAGGGAGGTTGTAGGGAAGCGGGTGCTGGACTCTTCTCCCAAGAAACTAGCGATAGGACGAGAGGAAATGGCTTCAAGTTGCGTCAGGGGAGGTTTAGATTGGACATTAGGAAGAATTTCTTTACTGAAAGAGTGGTTAGGCATTGGAACAGGCTGCCCAGAGAGGTGGTGGAGTCGTCTACCCTGGAGGCGTTCAAAAAAGGTGTAGACGTGGCACTCCAGGGTCTAGTTTAGGAGTCATGGTGGTGTTAGTTGATGGTTGGACTTGATGATCTTAGAGGTCTTTTCCAACCCAATGATTCTATGATTCTATGATTTATCTAAAACCACACTATATACTTTAAATAAAGTACTACTACTACTTTATCTAAAGGCTATGCTCAGGTCCCTGTGTGTTGAGATAGCCAGCTTCCTTTGCAACAGCTGTGGTCAGTGACACCCTGTATTATTCCCAGGGCACATCACCCTTGCCCATCTCCACCTAGCCGCCTTCCATTGTAGGGGTTTACTGGTTAGTCACAGCTGCAAGGAAATGGCTTATTTTAAGACAAGTAATTGAAATGTAGCAAGTTCATACTTCTCCCAGGTTTCCTCCTGCATAAAATGCTTTTTAAGTTAAAAAAAAAAAAAAGAGCAAAAAGGCTGCAGTGCTGCAGACCTTGGTGCTTTGGGCTGAGTTTAGTTACTTACCTCTGAAAGAGGTTGTAAGTCATGTAAAAAACACTGATGGAAGGGGATGTGACTCTCAGCCAGACCAGGTTGCCTTAGTGTATTAGCATAAATTCACACCAGACTAATTTGAACATAAAAGCCATGGGCCTGCTTCTCTGTCACCCTGTGGGGAAGGAGATAACCATCTGCAGATGGGCGAGACATTTGAAACCACTGTAGTTAAGGGTCTGCTTCCAAAAGACAGGGTTACCCAATCAAATAACACGCAGTTGCTTGCCTTGCTCTGGCTGATCAGGTCCTCAGGTGCCTCCCTAAACTGTGTGGCTGTGAGGAGCAGGAGAGTAGAGGGAAAGCATTAAGGTAGGCTTTGGGTCAGCTGTTGGTAGAACAGGAGCATGGAAATGTCGGAGCTGGATGCCAAGGCATCACTTGGGCACACATTTTCTAATCAGTAACCATTCTTGTCAAAGTCAATAGTGCTACTTGTTTTATTTAAGTGAAAGCAAGTATGTAAGACTTTGCAGAATTGGCGCTTGCAAAAGTACTTTTTTCTTTCAGATTGGGTATTTTTTAAGCACTGTGTAATGTAAAACACAGTAGTTGGTCACAGCTGCTGAACCATAATGCTTTCATGATGTCCCTGGCTCAGGATTTGATCTTCCAAGGGGCGGAGAACATGCAGGTCACTTAGTATTAGGAATTGCAGTGCTTGTAATCTCAGACCTTAGGCAACAAATGTGATGTCTGCTTCTGACATTCACAGAGTCTGCTAAACAGTCATGCATCTTAATACTAGAAACAGCTTACTCTGTATAAAAAAAACCATCTGAATGCTTTGTCTATTTTTAGTAAGAATAAAAGGAATGATTCCACTATCACCTGTGCGGACACCAAGAAAGCAAGTATCCTCCTCATTCGCAAGATTTATGTTCTGATGCAAAACCTGAGTCCATTACCAAATGATGTTTGCCTGACTATGAAGCTGTTTTATTATGATGAAGGTATTTCCATGTTACCTTGATTTATCAACTGTGTTCAGACATTGGAAAACGATTCAAAGAAATATTTTAATGTATAGTCTTTATGGTTGTTGGGACTTGATAAATGATGTTATTTTGCGTGTATCTGTTTATCACGACAATTTCTAAAATCCAAGGGGAACGGATTTGATCTCACTGTAGGAACACAATCTTGTCACTGACTTCACTGGAGCAAGGATTTCAGTGTGTTTTAAAAACAAATGGCATTTTCCTGAGTATGTTAGGATGTAACGTATTTGCCAGACTAGTTCTAGTTTGGATGACTATTTAAATGTCTGACACTAGCTCTGCTTTCAGAATGTATTACTGCTTTGTAATGAAAAACCAGAGCTTCTAGCTCATCTCTTTGCATATATAAACTGTTTCAGATAGCTTTAATTGGGTTTTGCCTGTTGTGTAGGGGAAAAAGAACTTCATTTAGTACAAGTTGAATATTGATTATTCCCCTCCTCACACACACAATTTTTTTGGAGTAGCTCTTTGTATTTAAAGGGGAAAAGAGTCTTTTAGCCACATAAGTTAAAATTAATTTTACAAGAATGTTTCATTCTGACACATTTAATGAATTCTTTTCTGCAGTTACGCCACCTGATTACCAACCTCCTGGTTTTAAGGAGGGTGAATGTGAGGGGATGATATTTGAGGGGGAGCCTATGTATCTTAACGTGGGTGAAGTGCCAACGCCTTTTCATATGCTGAAGGTTAAAGTTACAACTGAAAAACAACGAATGGAAAATGTTGATAAAAGCATCCTAAAGCACGGAGAGACTAATGTGCCTCTCCAGGTGCTCAGAGTGGACAGAGATGATCCAGAAGCAGAGAACCAGGACATGAATGTAAGAGTGGAAATGTTTTGCATAGCTTGTTGAAATTTTTTGTGATTTATAGTCTAGAAAAGGGCCATTAAATGTCTTACTGCATGCCTTACTTCAACATTAATTAAAAACCCTGTGTTTTCAGGTATATTTAAGCAAGACAATGTCTTCAATACATTTTTGCTTTAATTTTACTGCTCCGGTTAGCAGTCTGTCATTGTTAAAGCATTGTTGAACAAATGTATCGGCATAATGCCTGTCAGCAGCAGCACTGTTGGTAGTCATCTCTCTGTGAGGCTGGAGAGGAGCAGCAGGGTGAGAAGCAGAGGGGCAGCTTCGTGCTGTGGGTATGGGTGCCATTCATTCAGCTCCAATCACAGGGCGCAGGTGAAAGCTCCGTGGAGCTGTCCCATAGCAGTCCCAAGCGAGCCGATGCAGCCAGACATCATTGACTGGCAGTAAATTTTGTACAGCGGTATACATACACCTAGTGATGCCACAGCTAAAGTTAAAACAAACTTGATTCTGTATTGGGATTTTTCCCTGGGGAAATCTGCCTAGAAAAAAAGCACAAAGCGAAACTTGGTGAAGGCACGAGTGCGTGACAGACTTGTGCATCCTGCTGCTGATGCTAAAGCGCCCGAGACGGCTCTCGGGACTGTGCTTGTGCAGGCCTCAGCAATTGGAGGCATCTGTTTCTGGGGTAAGTTGAGGCAGGCAGCAAATAACCTTTAGTCATGTTAGAATGTGCAAACATGCGTTCTGATCTATACTGGCCATAGGTGAGAAGGAGGCGGAGCTTCAAGGCATCTGGCCCCTCCCCCTCAATTAGCATTGCTCGGGAGGCCTGTAGGTGATGTGGTGGAAATAAAACTGCTTGGCCCTCTAAATCTGCACATGCCTCTGAAGTGCTGTTTCACAGGCAGTGGGCAGGTGGTAATTGATGCAGTGATAGTATTCTTTCAATATCTATTGTTACAATTTTAGTATTTTGTACAAATGTTTTTCTTGGTAGTTGAACTAAATGTGTGCTTGCATTAATAGTTAAGTAACACTGAGCTAGCCTGTACATTCCATGTCGGATTCAATTATTTCAATATAATTTGTTCCACTGAGAATCCATCTAATAAGCTCTGGCCCTAAGCATCTGAGTACAAACCCTCTTCCTTATTTGTCTGCAGTAAGTGATAGACCTTTTTCTTAATCTAGGAAGATCCTGTCTTGGATAATAAAGTGGAAGATAGGAATAATGTAAATATTTCAGAAGCTGAAGGTAACATTTATGTATATTTTTCAAGTCTCTTCAGTTTGTGCCTCTTTTTCCCGATGTTACTAAAACAAAAACTCAATTTTCTGATGTAGACCACTATATTCAAATATAGATTGTGTTTTCGTCACATACATCACTATGCCTTTATTTTCTGTCATGGCTTTGTTCTGCAAAGCAGTTGGTTAGCGCATGCACGTTTTCATGTTTCTGTTCTAAAATTCTGATCTTCAGTTCCATTTTATCAGAAATTTAATGGGTTACATATTTAAAGTAAATGATGTTGTTTGATTTTTCTGTTGTTGTTGTTGTTATGTTTTTACTAATATATTTAATTTCCACATAAAGCTTGCAGAGGTTTTGTACTCTTGAGTTCATTATTGCAGACTTGAAGCAGAATTCTTTGTGCAAAAAACGGTCCAGGTCTATTTTTGTTTAAATCACAGCTCTTTGGACTGTATCCTCACAGATTCAGCCTCTAAATAAGTTTAGCAGAAATACCACTTTTAGCCACCTTTTTCCCTTAAGCTCTGACTACAGTAGGACCACGGTCTGATTCTGCAATCCATATGTGCTTCAGTCTGTGTGGTTGTGGAGGAATTGAGACCATTGAGGCTTGTGTACACAGAAGAGTTTTTATGGTGTGGTAGACTGAATGATACCCATGTAAGAATACGTATCTGTATGATGCATGTTCTTCTGTACAAAGGACGTTGTCCATTACTGTGGTTTGCTAGTCCTGATGCAACCTGCATCTCAAAATGTTTTGTTTTGTGAATGATTGTATGATTATGTCTGTGCTGCTGGCTATTTTAGTGCCTTTTCTAGCTGCTTGCTTTCAAAGCTTGCTCTGGACCTGTGTGCCCTTTTCTCTTACTGTGTACATGGAGCATTTTGATAATTGCAAGTGAACTTTTTTAACTTTAGTTTTAATAGGTACAAGTTCTAGCAAAGCATTTTTGTTAGTATGAATCTCAGCAAACTGAGTTTCCTCAAGTAAATTCCTAACACCGTAAAATCTGTCAGTGTAAAACTATGCAAACAGTGCGAGTAGCAGCAAAAAGCAAATTCCAGGTGGAAGCCTATACGGCAGCACTTCTCAAGAAGGTACCAAAAACATTTACTTCTGTTTTATTTAAAAAAAAAGTTTCAGGTAACAACTTCAATAAGCAATTGAACTGAGAATTCTGCAGAGAATATAAAATCTAAAGTTTCGGAAGCACTCTGAGGACTCTAACTCTGCAAGGCAAAGCTGCCTTCTCCCTTGTTATCAAATAAACAATTATCCCCTTCCCACTATGCAGGACATCAGGAAGTACCTGCTCATCCTTTCCGATGAAAAACAGCAGCACCTGTCTCATTGGATTTTTCGTAGCCTTTATAAATAGATGGTTTCTGTGCTGTTTGCTTACAATCATATAAATATCCCCCACTGTAAGCTCTGAATGCAGAAGTGCCAATAAAATAACTGTCCTGGCTACACCAGCCTGACGGCAGCTGCTACCAGAAACGTGCCCTGGAAGCACTCCACTGTGGGGTTTTTTGTTTGGGTTTTTTTTTTTTTAATCAGTGCTCCAAGATGTGGACCCAGACTGTCTCCAGTTCAAAATATGAGAGAGCAAACTCTGTCCTCAGGGATCTCTGTGAGCAGAAGCTTCCCTTCAAGATTGTAGAGAAACTAGGAGGAAAAGTAGAAGACGATTTATCTTCAGATTCCCCAAGATGGCTTAGGGGCTCAAAGATTGAACTTTGCTACCAAACGAACTGAAAAATTAATTGCTGCTTGTTGATCTCCTCATCTTGGAGAGGCTATATAGGAAGCATCCAGACAATACCAGTACCCATTTGCTGTACATAAAGCATTTCAAACATAGCAAAGAAAGATCAAAAGAGGAAATAAGTGCCCTTTTTGGAGGAAGATGATGTAGAAGAGTATGCTCAGAAATGCTCTGATATGGTCATGTAAAATAGGATAGCTAAAGGAACACAGTTCTCGAGACTGTGAAGTAAAAAACCAAGCTTTATGACCAAAATCGAGGTGGGGTGGGGAGGGACATGACTTTAGTTGGATGAGGAGCCTATGTAAAATGCTTTCTTTCTGTAGCAGAGGTAGAGACTTCTGTGGAGATAACTAATATATGGCACTCCCAGAAGAAATGCTATTAGTGCTGCTGCTTGCTCTGTTCACTCTTCTTAATGCGTTTCCCTGAAGTTGCATCTGCTTTAAATATAACTCTGGTTCTACAGACTTCAGAAACACCAATTTTCCATTAAAAAAAAGCAAAGTTGAGCCTAGATTTTATTTCTTTTAAATGAGTTGGAGTGTCCTGTCATTCAAGCCCAACGCTGAACAGGCTGCACCTGTGTATTTAAATAGTGGTGTTAATGTTGTTTTTTTCAGAAATGTGCAGCTTTGCAAAAAGAGCTAACATTTCCACACTTTTCAAAAATAACCATGGAAATGTGTAGGAAACAGCACGTATAGATCAGCGTTTTTATCTTGACGATGTTAGTAGGCTGCAGAACTGGAATAACCGCATAAAGCTGTATCTGGTGCTTTTAGAAATTCATAGACGTTCCAAAACCATGCAAAACCGCAGCAAATTGCTTGTCTTATGGAGTTGGTATAAGGTTTTATTTACAGGCACTACAAGATGCAGGAAAAGGCATTTGTCGCCCTGAAATTCTTCAGTCATTTCCACAGCTGAAGCACAGTCATCTTTAACTAGTTTGTGCTTATATCTGTATCCTAGGAAAAAAAACCAGCATGGATTAGAAACAACAACAACAAATCTCCACTACTGACTGCTCATTCTTCGTGCCCTGTTCATGCAGTTGCAGGCAGTGACAAGGGGAACTGTAGCTACAGGAACTGCAGCCAAAGTTGCTCGGTTGTATGTGGTTGGGTTACAAAATGGGAGCCATCTGCTGGCAGCGGGTTCAGAGCATGCAGAAGCTGTGCCAGAGTGGCCCTGCAGTGCCGTTCGCCCGTTCTGCGGTGCAAAACGAGCTCGTGAGGCTTTTTACTTGGAAGCAAATCACAATGTAGAGGAGCCTTTAGCAGCACAGTGTATAAACGAGTTTGGGGATCAAGCCCACTCTTCCAAAGATCCTATGTGTACGTCTGTGCTACTTAGCATAAGCATCTCTTAAGTGCCTGTGATAGGAAATCGCTGAATTAAAGATGTAAGAGAGTGTAATGCTTGGTGGAGTTAACGACTTGCTTGCACAATAGAGAATTAGAGCCCTTCTGAAGTACCTGTTTGCTGCATTTATAACATGCAGGTGTTCCTTGTGGCAAAACATCAGTGTTAAGAGGCCGCTAGTGCGTTGTCAACAGTGTGCTTTATTATTTAATAACTCTTTTCTAGAACCAAATTTAACTTGTGAAGAGGATGAAGTTACGAAGGCTGGAGGGAACCAGAATCTGCATGTTTCTAATCCTCAGGTATGAAAACTGCACTGTCGTCTTAAACTTTTACTAGAGCTTTTGTGAAGCTTCTTTCCTACTTTGAGTGGTTAATAGGTAATCTGCTAAAGGTTTATTTACGACAGTCAGTATTTTCAGCAATATGCATTTACATTTTACTTTCCAATGTTTTACAAAAGCAATTAATATTCTAAAGCAATCAAAAGCAATAACAAAAGGCTGTTTCTCTGTGATACAGTTTTCAAACCAAACAGATGGTCTGACTGATATTGAGATAAATGGGAATGTAATTTCCGTGTTTATAAACTGCCATAACTAAACGCTCTGCCTAATAGAAATTTCTCTGCTAATTCTGACAGACCAAAACTTGATTAAAGGTTGATTAAAACTTAAAATGCAGGTTTATTACTCAGACTTAAAACTTAGGCTATATTCCCTGCATATAGCAAAAATGGTATAATTTAGATGTAGAGGACTACTTCAAACACAGGTCCTTAAGATTTCTTAAAACAGAATAGCCCTAGGTAACTGAGAGTGACTTACTGTATAAAAATAACTGATGTTTTGATCTGACAGGGCTCTTCGACATACTCAGCTGTAAATAGTGCTGTTGACTTCAATGGGTACTTAAATCCCGTATTTAAATTTCAGCTCAAGCGCTGTGGTGAGCAGAGCCAGAGCTCGTTGCACGCTACAGCACTGAACCCTGCTGTAGCCTCTAATATATACTTTTTACTGCTGTCACAAGGCAACATCTACTTTCTGATTTTAGGTCGATCATTTGGCAAGTAGGACGTCTGAACTTAATGTGTCAGAGAGCAGGACAAGAAGTGGGAAGATATTTCAAACCAGCGCTGTTAGTATCAGTTTTTCTCTCGTTCTGTTCTTTCTATTTCTGTTCTTCTTTAAGCCTTTTTCTGCTCCAAACAGTGAAGAAAACTCTAAGCTTTAATGCATTTCACGTTGTCAGAATGAAATTCTCATCACTTCTGAAATTCCCATTAACTTCAACACATTCGGATTCTCAGTGTCAAAAAAAAGTCTGTTCGGAAGAGTTAAAAGCTGAGTGTTGATGTAGTTAACACAGGTTGAGAAAGATTAATTAGGATTGATTTATATCTTCTTGAGAATGCATTTCGCCGAATTCCCCGCTGGTTTAGTCCATTGTTGATAGGAGCGTATGCCAGGAGAGATCCCCAGCCCAGTGTACCGTGTGCTTGCTAGTGATTTTACGTGGAAAACATGAGGCCAAAATTCTAACCACAGATCTATGACTCATACCAAGAAAAATCCGTTATTTCTTTGCTTAATCACATTGCAGCAGATGAGTCTTGTAGTCAGTGCTACCTGTGGGGAGCCAAATTCCTCCAGCCTTGTACAGGTGGAGCAGA
The DNA here is from genome assembly GCA_013389945.1 of Fregata magnificens. Classification (NCBI taxonomy): domain Eukaryota; kingdom Metazoa; phylum Chordata; class Aves; order Suliformes; family Fregatidae; genus Fregata; species Fregata magnificens. The sequence goes on from WAAD01024676.1 coordinate 234,234, forward strand.
AGTTGTCTTCAGGGTGGAATTTGGCCTGTGGGGATGGCGTTGGGGCCCCCATCTGTCTGTTGCTGCTGCCTTTACCAACTGAGCTTGGTAGCTTCAGCTTTGTGAGGCTTGGGAGGGCTTTCACAAGACTTCAATGTCTTTCTTGTGAATGTTCAGGGTTACTGGTAGGCTCTTCTCAGAAAAAACTGTGGGGTGGATACTGCCATTGTAGTAAATAAGTAAGTCCTCTTCATTTACAGTCAGGAGGGGAAATCATGTGTCAGGGCCAAGGAAAATCTTACCTTTCCTGTCCCCACTCAGGAAAGCTCTTCATTAATTTTTAGTGCAGGTTAGGGAACAGTAATTGTGTAAGGATTCATAACGTGCAGCTCAATCGTTGCCAGTAGTTTTCTCCTAAACTAATAGTTGCCTTATTTCTATAAAGGCTGATGGAAATCAAGTTTGGGAGCATGCAAAATTAATTCCTCAGAAGAGTGTTCTAAAGAAATCCAGAAGAGAAATTGGTCTGTCTTAAAAATATCTGTGTATGAAAGCAGCATGTGAAAAGGGCTATTGGAGTTTGCAACAAATTCATGAAGTGGAGATGTTAAATTCAGAATATAGAACTAGTAGACTCAGTCTTTTTGTAAAGTAGAATTTTTTACTTCCAACTGCAGGGTCATATGCAGTATTTTTTATGTTATTCACTGATTGGGGGGGGTGTGGAGAAGAGAACATCATTCTGTATGCTCACTATCACCGAATCTTTCGGGTTTTTTTAAAAGGTTTTGTTAATGAATTTAATACTAGAATTTAAACAAAGCACAGTTGCTTTAAATAATCAAAAGCACAGCAGAGCTAAAGGCTAAATTCTCACCTTCACATGTGTGCAAGTCAGAAATAATTGGATTAAACTCAGTAAGGCGAGTCTGTGTGGTGCTGAGGCCCCTATCCCGTTGGTACAGGGCACTCTACTGTTGTGCAAAGCCCTCCTGGTGCCGCCTGGCTCTGTGCTGTCTGCAGTTGGGGCCACTGCGCTGGCTCCCAGCTGCTTGTGGAATTGGACTTCAGGTGTGTTGCCTCTGCAGAGGGAACAGCCTTCATTTATGTTCTCTTGAAGCTGTGAGACATGGGAGGTCCTGCCATTGCAGCATAAGTACATCCCAGTGCTCCTTCAGTCATTTGGAGGGAGGGTCAGTTCTGCCAGAAAACAGTATCCAGATGTTACTCCAGGCTCAGCACCTCTGGGCAGGGGCCAGGTAATAGCAAGGTCAAGCGAGATGCGCCACGTGCAGCTCTCTGCGTCACACATCTGTCTTGTTCAGAGTGGGCTTTTCCCCCGTTAAACTTGCTAAGGCCATGGAGCAGGCCACAGTCTGTGCACTGTGGCAACCTGTAATGCCATATTTATTTTCCCTTGGCAGGTTCATCACTTTGAGCTCCCATCTAGTCAAGATGTGCTGCCAAAAAGGAGAAAGATCAGCGAACCAAAGGAGCAGTTTTAGATACTCATCTCCTTGCTGTTTGTTTACAGAGTTCTCCACACCACTTCCATTTTGTGGTTTAACATGAATGTTCACATTTAAATATCTTTTAGGGATCTTTTCTATTATATTTGTAGTCAAAATGGAGTGTATTTTAAGGAAAGAAAATCTGTCAAGAAGCCCAGCTGAAGAAATCAGAACTTACTTTTTATAGGTCATACCCCATCAGGAAAGACAGAAGGTACCTGACTGCTGATGGAACTGAGAAAATTCTGTAACAAAGGTGGTTTTGGGGAGTTGACTCCCTGCTCGTAACGTGTTTAAATCCTGATGGTGATGGTGTAATGTTCATTACCCACAACACAAGGTTTCACTGGTAACATTGGGCTGTGTTTCAGAGCTGAGGAACTCCTTGTCCAGAACCTGCTGTACAGGGCACAAAACCTCCCGAGTCGTGGGTTAATTTCCAGAGCTTTATGGAGCAGGTTCAGGACGGCTGCGTTGTCAGTTACAGTAATATTACATTTTTTTGCTTTTGCTACTGGGACAGTTAGGGGGGCTTGATTCTTTGTATTTCTTCCAGACTGAAGGCACCAGACTCAAATAAAAAAGCAGCATTCTTCACACCTTCAATTACATATTTCATGCCAAAATGCAGGAATTTCTGTACAGCTGCGATGAGACGTGTATGTAATTACAAATGAAGTATTAATCTGCAGCAGGTGTCTGATAATGGTGTGAGATTATTTGAAGCAGCAGCTTGTGTGTATGTAAAATGATTAATTGCAGAAGTTGGATGTGGTGCTGGGTTTTTTTTCCTAACAAAAAATTGTTAATTTTTCCTGTGCTGTAAATGAATTGGAGTGAAGCTGTTCCTGCGTGGCGAAGAGCTGCTGCCGTCTTCAGGTGGGGATAGCTGAACATCTCTTGACATTCTTGACTTTACAATTAAAACTGTCTTTTTATCATTCCTCAGTTAAAACAACGTTGACATTTAGTTGCCGTGTATTTCTTTACTACGTGGATTGAGTACGTTGGGGGGCCTTGCTGAAAGCTTGGGAGCTGCAGCGCTGTGGCTGCTCGGTCTTGTTCCAGCCGTCGGTTGGCCGGGGCTGACCCGGTGTGGGATGGCGAGAGCGGGGGGGTGCGGGCAGCAGGGCAGAGCGAGGCGAGAGCGAAGTTGGCAAACAAAGAAGTGGGAACGGGGTTCGGCGGTGGCCGAGGGATGCGCGTCTCTCTCCGGTTCATCGCACCGAACCGCATCCCGGGGATGCTGCCGGCGAACGCCGCCCGGGGCCGGCTGCGCGGGGGG
>WAAD01024677.1:10032-20326 GCA_013389945.1 Fregata magnificens
GAGGGCAGCAGATGTTCATTCCTGCTGTTTGATGTTGGTGACATCTGAAACTGTACCACTAAAATCCAAGAATAGAAGAAGTCACAAGAGCAGCATGCAAACTTCCTGCAAACGCACTACTAATCAGATCATTATTAAAAGAAACTAGTAGCAATTTATGCACAGGCAATTCTAGGAGCTTCTTTAGCAGTTTACTCCTCTTTGCTACATTCCCTTCCCTTCTAAACAGAACTCAGAACTGACCTATTGGTCAGGCTCATTTTAGGAAAGCTAAACACCTGAGGTTGTGTAAGGCTTTTGAGGCTGGGAGGTCTCTACATAATCAGAGGGTTCTTGTGATTAAGTACCTTCAACTAGAGCACAGGTATTTACTCACCTATTTACTCCTGTTGGACCTAAAATTTACTGAGTAGAATGGTTGTTGTTTTCATTCATGTAAAGTTTATTTTTTTGAAATATTTATGCATATATCTTTGTCTCAGATTCAATAGCTGAAACCAGAAAATTTTATGCCTGTTTTGTAGCAAAAACATAGCATTAAAGTAGTCAAGTACTTAAATGATTTATAAGCTTAAGCTCTGTTTTCCAAAGTGGCACTTACGGACCGAAACTAATTGATTGTCAGTTGGGCTCTGGTTTTTACTTATGTAATTAATTTACAATGATGACACTTAGGCTCCTAAGTCACATAAGAACCGTTAGCAAATTTCTATTAAAGATTCATGAATAATTAAATTCACAAAGATTAAATGAACAATTACATGACAGATACACCAAGGGATGAAAAGTTATTAGCAAGGATTGCTTGTAGTTCTCTGCTGATACACCTCCATTCTGGTCTCTGGAACATCGCTTCCATACAAAACATTCCCAAGTATTAACCTTTCTAGGAATAAATATGATTTTATCATATAAATGGAATTTAAGACTATCTACTATTGATCTTACTGATAGGGCTTTTTTTGGAGGGGAGAAAGAGGATACAGAGATGACAGTTATCAAGATGATTTCAATGAAGTGAAAGGAAGTTCCAAGTTTTGATGAAGGAAACTAGAGATTTAACATCTTCTAAGATCCATACAGATCAAAATATAGAATGAGAACAGCTGTCAATAGGTGAAATCTTTTAGTCACTAGATTTATACCACATACATAAAAAATCTCAGTAGCTTTGATTACTCAGCTGACTGTATATGAAACCTGGGAGGGAAGTCGAAAGGGAAAAAGACTCCTGCAGCTTTCCAGCTTTCTTTTTTCTGTTAACAGCCATTACTAAATTAAACTCTGCAGTAGTAGATCCTTTCAACTGACTTCACTGGGCTTTAGATTAAGTTTTTAGTGACCAATGGGTAAGAGAAAGAATGTAACGTATTCTGTTAAGAATTCAGGCTCCTGAAACAATTACTCAGTGTGAAAATATATTCACACGGTATTTGCAAAACTTCCTTCTTTATAGTTCACTTCACAGTGCATGTACATATGTACATTTTAAAGGGTTACATTAACTGGAAAACAGAGACAAGACAGAAAGAAAAATTTCATTACTATATTGTTCTAAGGAAACACTGAAGTCCCTCCACAGTCCACAGCATTCAATCAGAATATTGTTCTATGCAAAGAGCAAATGAAAGGCACAGCACAAGCAAATTATTCATGACTTTACTAGAGGTGACAATAATAATTACAGAAGTCAACATTCTTTTCCTTTTATGTATTCCTCCCTTCTATTCATTTACATCTTATTTTCTAGCCAAATACTTTTGTTTTGGTATTTGCAAATTTTCATTTTTGTTGTTGTTATGACTTATTGTGGGCAATGCAGCAGTAAAACAAAGTGAACAACCAACCTCCAGACAAATATGTGCAAAATCAACCTCATTTCCATGGAGTCATTTCTTTTTGCCTTAGAAATTTTCCAGCTTATTTGAGCTCTTACGCTTAGTGTTTTGTACAGCATGATTGAATGGGCAAATCACTGCAGCCCACAAATGTTCTTTCATATATCCAGTTCCTAACTAGATCCCTTAACTTGTATTTATTTATTTTTTCAATATGAAATAAAAGAAAAGGTCTTTATATGAGTAAAAACAGAATCTCTCCAGAACATCGTTCTATCTGTTGTAGTTGTTGTCTATCAGCTCCCTTAACCTTTATTCAGTAACGCATTCTTTGAAAACTGTTTTGCTGTGTTCTGTAAAATAACGGGGCCACAGACACTGTTAACCTGTCATGCGTCCTCATTTTTCTTGAGGAATTATATTCTGATTCCCTGCCCTGACTTTATTAGACTCCAAATGCACACAAATAGCCTTAATGGCATAATAAAGTATTACCAGCTAAATAAATGCAGCACTGATAGTGAACAACTAACTATGCCCAAGAAACTCACTCTTTTAACTCACACATTTGAGCCCTAGTCTTTTAATCTTCCAGATAAATCTTCACAGCTGTTTGGTACAATCTCCAAATCAACCCTTTTGAAATTTCATCTGAAAAATGCCATAATGCAACACAACTGCCTTTTGGCTAAACTGCTCCTAAACTTCTCCTAAACTACAGCATAAGGAGGAACTTACCTTGAAATACCATCTTCCAGGATAAAATATGTGTCTGTGCTTTGGCAGTTAGTGACTAAGAACACAAGTCAAATGAATAGGTGGATTAGATAAAACTATATTAAGGATAAATTAAGTATTGATAAACTTGATAAATCATGATATTACTCTGGTGTGCCACAACACAGAATGACATATGGCAGAACCAAATGTCATTTAGAACGCTGTAATGTGCTACAGACTTGAATCAGCCTAGTGATATGACAGGAATCCTAAATAACAAAATAAAAATCTGGAAGAGTTTTCTGTAGTAGTGAAAACTTTCAGCTTTCAGTTCTAGTTTAGCCAAATATAAGACTACAGAAAAAAAACCTCAAAAACAAACTCACAACCCAGTAAATGCTATTACTACCTTTCTTCTTTATCCTTATATCAATTAAAAATACCTCTCAATTTAAATAATTGAGCACTTGCTAGGAATGGGACTCAGGACAAATTTCAAAGGACGACTAACTGACATTCCAATTGTTAATTTCTGCAATTAAAATCAAAGTCATTGATTCAGGCAGGAAGACCAGTCATCATGCAATCTCATGTTATGAACATACATATAATCAGTAAGAGAAGTTTTCTGCTTTTGATACTGTATAGTAATAAGAACATATTACAGAGAGTTTAAAATCCTGTACCCATGTCTTGGTCCATTTACAAATCCTACTTTCTAAAACACTGGATGTTTGTATATGAACAATTATAAGAATAGTCCTCCAGTCCTTTAAAGAGATTTTTTCTCTAAACAAATAAAGCTTTCTTAAATATTTTTCATGTCAAAAGAGATATTTAGTCAAAATTGACTTCATACTTTTGAGTTCTGTGTATAATTTCTCTCCTTCTAGCAGAAAAATAAGTATCATCAGAAACATGGTAGAAGTAGGTATGATGTAATGGTTAACTTAACAGAGTAACACAACGATTTAATAAATCATATGCTGCAGTTGTCATACACATTTTCACTTTCATGAGATCAGGGCTTTACCTTCTGTCCCCAAATCTACAATCTTCACAAGTTGTCAGGATTTGACAAGGGACTCATCTAGGAAAGCATCAGAAAACAAAAATGAATTATTTGCTCCATGTAAGCACTTGACATCTGGATCTCAATTGAAACATGACCCTGAGAAATGAAGGAACCTGCATTACAGGGATAATATTAGTTTCTATTTCACACAGAGCAAAGAGTGAGTAGGTGACAATGCATGTTTAAAAAGAAATAAAAATAAAAATAAAATATTTCATAAGCTTGGCTTCTAAAGCAAATCAGTGGTGGTTAGTGTATTTAATGCTATCTAAACTGGCAGCCCTGGTGACTGATATAATTTTCTTTAGTCAGAATGCAAGCAGAGTGTCTCACAAGCTTTCCAATGAATCATTTACAGAGATGACAGGACATTAATTAATTCAAAAGGCCCTGAAAAGACTGTTAGGAAGAACATTGTATTAACAGAATTTTTACTGTATAAGCTATAACAGATCTTTTACATTAGTTCTCCTATTTACATTGTTCTCCCAACAATTGCTTGCAATCGTTTTGCTGCATGATCCTAGAGAGTGGTCCAGGCTCTATACTACAGAATGTGACACAAAATCAACCAACCAACCAAAAAGGTCCTTACCACTCTACTAGTGGGTAAAAATTCCTTTCTAACCTCAGTCACTAACTAGTGATTGCTATAGAATCATAGAATCATAGAATGGTTTGTGTTGGAAGCGACCTTAAAGATCATCTAGTTCCAACCCCCCTGCCATGGGCAGGGTCACCTTCCACTAGACCAGGTTGCTCAAAGGCCCATCCAACCTGGCCTTGAACACTTCCAGGGATGGGGCATCCACAACTTCTCTGGGTAACCTGTTCCAGTGCCTTACCACCCTCACAGTGAAGAATTTCTTCCTTATATCTAATCTAAATCTATCCTCTTTCAGTTTAAAGCCATTACCCTTTAACCTATCACTACATGCCCTTGTAAAAATTCCCTCTCCACTTTCTTGTAGGCCCCCTTCAGGTACTGGAAGGCTGCAATAAGGTCTCCCCAGAGCCTTCTCTTCTCCAGGCTGAACAACCCCGATTCTCTCAGCCTGTCTTCACAGGAGAGGTGCTCCAGGCCTCTGATCACCTTTGTGGCCCTCCTCTGGACTTGCTCCAACAGGTCCATGTCCTTCTTGTGTTGGGGGCCCCGGAGATGAATGCAGTACTCCAGGTGGGGTCTCACAAGAGCAGAGCAGAGGGCGATAATCACCTCCCTCGACCTGCTGGTCACGCTTCTTTTGATGCAGCCCAGGATACAGTTGGCTTTCTGGGCTGCAAGCACACATTGCCAGGTCATGTTGAGCTTCTCATCAACCAACACCCCCAAGTCCTTCTCCTCAGGGCTGCTCTCAATCCATTCTCTGCCCAGCCTGTATTTGTGCTTGGAATTGCCCTGACCCTTGTCCAGGACCTTGCACTTGGCCTTGTTGAACTTCATGAGGTTCGCACAGGCCCATCTCTCAAGCCTGTCAAGGTCCCTCTGGATGGCAGCCTTTCCCTCCAGCATGTCAATCACACCACACACCTTGGTATCGTCAGCAAACTTGCTGAGGGTGCATTCAATCCCACTGTCCATGTCACTGACAAAAATGTTAAACAGCGCCGGTCCCAATACCAACCACTGAGGAACGCCACTCATTAGCCCTGACATAATTCTATATTTACACACAAAAAAGTTATAATTTTAGATATATTTTATATAATATATATATATATATCCCTGACAACATTGATCTCAGATTTCTAACTATCACAAGCAATACTTTTTCCATACATTTTATTCCAGACAGAGCGATTTTTTTTTAATTTCAAAGGAAGGAAAACATACTAGCTCCTGTGTTCCTCCCACCCAAGACATCAGGTTAAAAAGCATGTCTGTAGGGATATAATATATATAATTTGTGCTTAGAACCAAATAAATATCCTTAAAACACTGTGAACAGACAATTCTCAAGTCTTCTTGAGAATATCAGCAGGTCAAACTTTTATCAACTTAGTATGTCATTAGAAGACTGGAACAAATGAAAATTTGCTACAATTGGAAAAAAGCCCAAATGTTAAAAAAAAGAGGTTATCACAATCAGGCTCTGTGAGGTTTCATATGACCTACTTGTTGGCCAAGGGATTCTGTGAAGGCTAGGAGGGGTTTTTAAGAACGGGTTAGATAAATACATGTCAGGAATTAGTTATATTTCATCTTACTTTTGAAGACAGAGGTGGCCTAGCTGACCTCTTTAGATCTCTTTCAATAGAGTTCCACTCATCCTGGATGATTGTTATGCTACTTGTAGTGGGTTTCCTTGCTGTATAACCCACCAAAAACCTATTTAGTGAGTGTCACTGTCTTTTGAAATATTAATTTAAGAAAAATGATGAAGTAGCTAAGAGAAGATGTTATTCTAAATCAATGGAAATAAAAATCTTGGATAATTACCATTGAGTTCCATATTTTAGACAAGCTTCACATTATATTCAGTCAGTCTTTGGCTACTACATATGAAATGTAACATAAGATTGGCCATTTCCTAGTATACCACTTGTAGTGACGCATAGTGATGCCACAGCAGAATATAAAAAGCTTCACAGTGTATTTAGCTAACAAAGTAATATGCAGCCCTGCTCCATATCCTTGATGTCTATTTACATTATTGGTTTTAGGGTAAATTGCATAAGATTCTGGGCAAAAGAAGTATAATTTCTTCTTCATCTTTTCCGTGGGAGTCAACTGAAGCTTGAGATCCAATTGCCATATGTTAGCGAGAATACTAAATTAACATCGCTATAGTCACAAAATATCTAATCCTCTTAAAAATATTTCCACAGTCTTTGATATTATACTAAAAATAATTGACCTAGACAAGAAGCAGCATGAGAGACAGTATTATTTCTACTGAACAACAGACAAAGCTAGTGACAAGCAAATGTAGGCAACCTACCAGCTATGTATCTCTTTTCTTTTAAATGGCAGTGCAAAAAAGAATGGATTGGTTCAAAATAGATATTGGGCAACTAGCATATAGAAAAACACGGAGACCTGCTACCAGCCAGCTGGAATCAGTTTCTTCTTACTTGCCTTTGTAATGTGATTTTAAGGATTTAAGCTGCAAACATGTTGAAGTAACCTGAAGATCACTTAACAATTAGACATATACAGAGAGAAAAAGCTGAGGCAAAAGCGACATATGTGGCTCGCAGGAAGATAATCCACCTGAGTTATAACATTTTCAAATATGCTGAATAACGTAAGTATTAATAGGACACAGGTGCCTTTGCTGTTGCATAGAAACGGGTGCACTGAGGCAAACCAAGTTATTTTTAATAAATTTCCATTTTAGACAACATAAGGTGGAGATTCTAGAAACAGCTTCCAAATTCTGCGGTGCTTGACACTGCCCACTAACACGTATGAGTCTCCATGCTTTGTAAAAATACACTACCATGTTGGATTAAACATCAGAACTGTAGATGGGATAAAATCTTGGTGCCAAAAATTAATCCAAGAAACACTACTATTCAAGCATATCTACCAGGCTAAAGGTCTAGCAAACAAAGAATTATGCCACTGAAAATATAACTGGCCCGCAGATTAAACAAATTAAATCAATGTCATAAACAGGAAGAGGGAAAAAAAAGATAATTAGATATGCTGTAATAGTATCTTTAGCTTGCACTATGACTTAAAATCTAAGTAATTTTGTAAAAACAATATGCTACCTTTACTGAAGACTACTGTCATCACATTGTGATACAGTTTCAGTCTCTGATTGTAAAACAATGCTAGTGGAGGCTTAGCTGTACTTGGATAGAAACTTCACAAAACCCACCATGTATTTCTGAATGCAGTGTCAGCAACATACTAACCAGGTTGGAGTCTTTTTTTTTAAAGAAACAGTCGAAGCCAGTGTCTAAGCTTGGCGCTTGAGACCTCTGATGTACACAACCCTTTCATCTCAGGTTCATCACTAGCTACATGTAGTTATTGAAATGGCATGCCTTTTGAACAACTACAGCTATTACTAGCTCTAGAGTCTTCAGAACATTATAGTCTGAGGAAATTAACAGCAGGTTCTTCTCTATTTTCTCACTTAAACTATTTTAAAATATTGTTCAGTGCTAAGAAACAACTGTAGTATCCCAACACAGAAATAGTTCATTTAACTGCTAAACAAATAATAAATAGCTACAATTAGTTGCAACCTGAAGGGGCAAGGTTTTATGCTGATTACAGATTTGGTACCTTAAATTCAAAAGTATTAGCCCAATAACATTTTGGCTGCAGAATACAACTACCTTCTTGTACTAGATTTGATTCATAAAATCCAATTCCTGGGATATATTTCCATATTTCTCTATGATCCAGAGGGTTGCCCAGTATATCTCCAGTCCATATATGTGCAAAGCTTTGTGGGAGCCTCTGAAGGTAAAAGGCTCCATAAAAAATCATGTCTACAGTCTATCAAATAGTATGGCCTAAAGGTAAGGGAGAAATGGAGATGACAATAAGGATACAGATGGGTTATTAAAATTGTAATTTTCCTTCTGTTATTACAAATCAAGATCTGCATTAACCCTGGCCATAGGGGGAAAAATATAACAATGCTGCAAAGCACAAGAACCTTCCAGTAACAGCAAAATACCAGATGCAACCCACATCATGGATTTAAATACCTAGTACGGCTAGCAGAACCAATGTTAAGAGATAGAAGACTTAGGGGATAGCACATTTCAGGTTCATTTCTCAACATGATGGAAAAAAAATCTGTATTTGTGAATAAAGAAATCAGCTAACAAAGTTTTTCTTAGTTAATAGAGTACTTATTAAAAGAATGTGAAGAGGTAGCTTGAGGTATATTCAAGACAACTGCAATGACCAAATCCTCAAGCAGGGAACCCTGATAATTATATGAGACCATACTTCACTTTTCCATGTATCAACAGCTTGTTATGATTTCTGAAAAGGTTATGCAGAAGCTCCTTACTTCATCCAGTGCATCTTTCTTACAATGAATGGACAATTTTATATTAAACAAACTGGGAAACTCATTTAAGTTTCTAAGTTTGCTATAGACTTCCTGTGTAATTTTGAATTTATTTTCACTGTACTTCATCTTCCCATCTGTTTTGAGAATGCTAAGATACTACAATAATGAAGACCACATAAGGAACTAAACATATTTATTGCAACTTTCCTTAGGAACAGAAAACTCAGGGCTTTTTTCTCCTTAGGAAGATTAATAATAATGGATGTGCAATCTTAACATCCTGAGAAGAAATGTTTTATCAGGGACTTACTGTGTATCTTGATTAATTGCATATCTACAGTGTAAAAAAATAAATGTCAGGGCCATTAGGTGAGAACTTGTAGCTTTTTTTAGTTCAAAACTCATACTCCAAAACTGTTAGAGTATTATATATAAAAAATTAATCAAATATGTGTGTGTGTATATAGAGAATCTACACAAATAATTCTCATGCATGGAAAAGACTTTTGTAAGAAGTACACTCTCAAGTTACATCCATCACACACTTGTATACTATCTGCAACTAGCAACTTGTTTTGAAGATATGTCCTGATGGGATGAAGTTGTTGAGACCACAGAGATTAATTTGTTGATATTCTTAAAAAAGACTGTTTAATGTTAAGACTTTTTAACCAAGATCAATTTATGTAACTTCTTGATTCAGTCAGTTTTTATATTCTTTGTCCATCACTAGCCTTTTTCTTAATTTTATTCTACACTCATCAACAAGACAAGGCACTAAAAGCACTAGCAACTGCCTACAAAACAGGATGGAACAAGGGTGGAGGAGAATGAAGTGAAGGGACCAAGCCATAAAAAGAAATATGATTGCTTCTATCTCTAGTGTAAGTGCTGTAAGCTCTGATGCAATGTGTTCATCAGCATATATTGTTTCTGATACTGTGCAGATGAATGTAATTTATGCCTATAATAATTTATAAGGTATTCCAACATGTTACACTTATTCCACACACAGTAATAGATACATGGAGTATGGTCCATAATGCTGGCTGCTTATTTTGCAAAAGAGTATTGCTCCCCTTTTGAGAACCTTTGGTAATTAGCAATGTTTAGAGAAGCAGCCAACATTTTACATTAGACTTTCCAGTGGGTGCATTATGTGCTGATTGCTTTCTCTATCAATTCATTTTGTTTGCACAGTAATAGTATAGAAATGAAACAATCACAAATATTCAGTTCACAAAATCAGGAGGAAGATGGACAGTCCATTCCAACCACTGACCTGACAGTATTCAACCATGATGGATCCAGTTCAAAGCCTCCCAACATGACAAAATACTGAGTGGCCCTTTCATAACCATCCTACTTTTCAGAAATATAATTATTAACACCACCAAAAATCCTAGGATGTGTTAATTGTTGATGGGTATGGTTGCATTTTTGCAACAACTAGTGGTACAAAATCAGCAGTAGACAGACAGCTGTTCATCCTCCCCATGCAGAACAAGTTCCCCTAAGTAATGTTGAGTTCCTATAACAAAGCATTCCATTTATGAAGACCAATGATGTTTTAAGGTTCTAGTTCAGGGATGGAAAGAAAGAATATGCTACCTTAAACTGAAATTCATTTGGAAAACACAGAGACACCAGAATAATGGCGCTGATCACACTCG
>WAAD01024679.1:0-26632 GCA_013389945.1 Fregata magnificens
CAACCTAATGATTCTATGATTCTATGATTCTATACCCATGTTAAAATTCAGGAGGTGTATTGAAGCAAAAGAAAATGAGGCTTCAGGTAAAAACTACAGGATATGGCTCATGGTGAGAAAGAGTCTACATGGCACTTGGAGATGAAACGGCTTCCTGATTTCTTAGCCTGTCACCACTCTGGATACTTAGGCTCTGTTTTTCAAGTCAGACTACCATATAAGTGCATCTTAAATTAAACAACAGGGAGGGCAATGTCTAGTTCTCCAGATAATGTTGTGGGGCTTTTTCTTTGCTAAAGCATTCTCTCACTGGGACGCGAATGAGATGGCTTTCCCCTCTTTTCCCCTCCCTGCGCCTCACCCTTCAAGCACCATCTTCCCTCACAGAAAGGCTGGTTCAGCTGTGACCCTCCTGTGGTTTGCTCAAGATGAGATGTCATACAGACTTTCGACTGTCACCACCCTATGCCCTCTTTTCTTTTGATTAAGTTTCTGAGTCCAGCTTGGCTTACTTTTGAAAGCCACCCGTCCCAGCAGTGGTAGTGTTCCATTTCAGCTGGAGGGGTTGCACTGATGGAGACCAGAGGGAAACACTAGACCTTTGCTGGTACCCCCTGCTTGTAAGAAAAGCCTTGTAATGTCAGTGTGTTTTGTGCCTATCAGAAATAATCTGTGGTTTGCCAGCATAAAAGAGCCCATGACCTAGCGAATTTTAATTATTCTGCTCCCAGCTTCAGTGGGTCTGTTAAGCACTTAAAGCTGCATATATACAAAAATGGTTTGCTGGTTCAAGCCTCATATGAGTCACAAAACTGAAGAACTCACTGCTTTCTTGGAGATGTTGCCACTGACTTGCCTTACACCTCGCCTTGCCCTCTGAGCTTGGAGATCTTCTACCAGACAAGAGATCCTGAGCCTGGCTGTCTCCCGGTAGCCTTTATCAGGGCTTTTGTAAACTACTGGCACAGTGCTCGTGGCAGTAATGGAGAGGTGAAGTTCGCTGACATCCGTGGTACACCACAGCCTCTGCTGGGCCTTCACGTGAGCCTTAGTTGAGACCTGCTCACCAAATCCTTGCAGATCTACCACGAAGACCTGAAACTCAGGCAGGACCATGTAGATTGCAGCCAGAATATTTTTGTGAAGGAAGAGAAAAATAAAAGATGAGAAGTTACTGTCTCATAGGAATAGTCTGATGCTCTGTTGCTCTGTGTGTCTAACCTCAGTTCTTAGGACGTGATATGAGAAAAGAGATGCCCCTGAGCTCCCTTCTGTGGGTGAGTGGGTTTTCAGTGCCTAGTCCTACATGTTTAAGGACAGTGGTTTCTTACTGCATTTGTCTGAAACAGGATTAAACCCTCTAGGAAACAGAGTCCTGCTTAGCAAGGAATTTTTCCTCTGACTTGGACCATAGGTATTTTTGCAAAATCCAAATGCCATTAAAAAGGTCAGTGTAAGGGGGGGTGGGTAGGAGGGCATGTCTGTCTTTCTTTGACTCCGTAGTTATTTAAAATACAAGGGCGGTGGAAAAAGAAAAAAAAAGCTGATATCCAGGGTAAAAGTGACTGACAGCCTTCTAAGATAGATTGCATTATAGCTAATGGGTGTTGAGACAGGTAATCTTACAAAAGTGCAGCAGGCTGTATTGGGCAGTAGCAGCCCAGTAAATTTGCTGTTCTGCATGTGTACAAATAAGCTGGTTGGAAATCCAAATAGTGAGTCTATCCCTTTTATTTTGCAAGCAAGGGGTCACAATCTTTATTTGTGGTTCAAAAGAGAGAGGACAGGTAATCACTAGTCTGCAAACTATGTTAGTAAGCAGGCTAATCCACTGAAAATTGTTCTTGGTGGTTTTATGATATGAAGAATATGCTTTATGTACATCAAGATACAAAAGATCAGAGTTCACTAATGAAAATAAGTAATCTTGTTTGGCCTGCACCAAGAATGCATATTTTAAAATGTTTTGGTTTGCTTTTTTATTTTTTATTTTTAATAACCATTTGGGAGTGGTCTAGGAATCAAAAACATGTATGGAAAGACAAAAGGACATCTGTCATTTGTCTGAGTCAGAACAAATACTTCCTTTAGATGCCAACCAACAGTACATCCCATGAAAATGAAATATTAAAAACAGTTAATCACATTCCCAAGTAATCTACATATATTAATCTGATCTTTTTTCTAGGAAGAATTAAAGAGCAAATCCTGGGTTAGAGCTGTTTTCATTTAGATGCACAATTGCTATTCCAAGCTCTACATGGATCTCAAGACTTCATAATTTTCCATTCTTTAGAGGCTTTTCAGACACAAAACCTAATGGAGGTTAGCATTGATGTTATGTAGGGCAGAAAATCACCGTATAAGAAAGAGGATTGATCCGGGGAGCAGCAGTAAGTGGTGCGCCCGGATTTATCTCCCGCAGCTCCCTACCCTAAGCACTAGAGACTCTGTCTTGTTGGGTCTGGTTCTGCCTCCAAAATGATTGATACTCCGGAGGAGAAGTGGAAGGTCCTCTCCCCTGAAAGCATCAATCCCCAGCTCTGTAACAGATGGGGGTCAACTCCCCTGTTTGAGTGGAGGAAGGTCTGGAATCAATCTCCACTGTCTTGGGTGAGCATGTTTTCCCACAGGAGCTGTGTAAAACTGAGGTGGTAAAATCACCAAAGCAGTTGTCACTAGATGCGGTGCAGTCTGAGTGAGCTAAGCGTGCTCTCAGCATTGGCAGAAAAATTAAGCTCTTTGGACTTGAATTTTCTCTATGCCAGATGACTTTATGCAGCGCAAGTTCCCAGGTAGTCCCTGTAGGAAAGGCAGAGATAACCTCTGCTGGTCACAGAGGCTTCTATCTGAAACTCTGAGGCCAAAAATGTCCCAGGTAGGTGTCTGTGTATTAGAAATTAGATTTGCAGAATTTACACAAATAGTATTGAAAATACATTGAAAGTATTTCATGTATTGAAATGACGTGCTTATTGCCTGCTTTGCTCTTTGAAAATGAAATAATTACGCTTTTGCAGAAGTCAAACATTCACAAGGGCGATCAGCCCCATAGGTTTGTTAAGGAGCAGTTGGGTACTGTTAGAAGTAATAACTCTTGATCTTTTTGTTATATTCCTGTGCATATGTATATGTACATATATGCACAAAACAAGGCTCTATTTCACAGACGTGCCTCTTCAGCCTCACAGCCTTCTACCACTCCTTGAGAGCCTGGTAGCTGCGGAGGAGCAAAAATCTCTCCTATATGCTTTCCACTGCTCTTGGAAAGCAGCTATGTTTCACCACCGTTTGCAAGATGGACAAAATTTGGCAAGCAGGGGGCCTGAATCACTCATCATTCTCTTGAAGTGAGACATCACTGATGATCAGATCCATCTGACGAGGAGACATCAGACAAATCCACCTAAGTCCCTCAGCTGACTGCTTAAATACAGCTCTCTGTGGTCATATCAGGGGTCACTTGTTGGAGCCAAATAAATATTCCAGACATAAAGTTCTGTTGCTCCTTGTATAAAAGGGATCGTGGTGATCCCATATGAAGCTGCGTGTCTACATTTATTCTTTCCATCTGTGCTTTTTATGTGTCTCTTATTTTTTAAATTACCGATCTTCCCAACTCTTGTTTTGATCCCTTTAGGGTATTGACAAGGAGATTATTGGCACTTTAACAAAATTGTGGTATGGTGTTTAGAAACTGTGCCATTCCTCATCTCTGGAATTATATTTTAAAATGTAGTTCTTTTCTACAGACTGTAACTGTGGGAAAAATACATCAGAAGATGAAATGCAGCAGAGGCTACTTGGGGGACCTAAGACACCATATTCTACACTTCGATGAAATGACAGTAAGGGGTTTTCTTTAGCCAAAGAGATCCCATAATTAATACTTAATGCAGTAAACACTAAATGAATTCTGAGTGGGATTTTTCAAAGATGCTCAGTATTGACTTAACTCCACTTTCATTCACACCAAAGGAGAGCAATCAGTAACTTCAGTGAGAACAAACCACAAAGCCTCCTGCCTGAGAATGATGGGAGAGGCAAGGAGGGAAGAGAGGGGGAATGATCCAGTTCTGCGATGCACCTGCTCAGGATATTGGTAGCCCTCAGCATCAGATGTTCACAAGTCATCTGCCCTTAACTGAGGAAAATTCAGAGTTATGCTCATTTAAGTTTTCTTCATCCCTTTCGCCTGCCCTGCTCCTCCTCATCCACCCTGCACCTCTAACACGTGGAAACAATCGTGCTGCTGGGATCCCACTGCTAATGTCAGATACATCTCCACATTGTCACATACGGAACTTGTCCAAACACTCCTAGTAACTGGGAATGGGATGCTGGAAGAAGAAACGTGTGACCTCCTGCAGCAAGACTGTGCAGACTTAAAACCGATTCTAATTTTATATGAGCTAAATATGTTCAAATATTACCACTCCAGGGACGAGAGTTACTACCGCCTCACACATTTCATTCCTTTTGAAGTGCAAGAGAGTCCCTACACTGGGAGAACCCATCCCTGTGCTTCCCAATTTCTCCCGTGTTGTTTCTTTGTTTATGTTTGCTGCTGCTTTTAAGGCCTTGAGCCATGAGGAGCCGGTAGTCCACCTCTCTTCCTCTGTACTCTCCAATTTGGAAACAGCCTCAGGGGGAAAATATATGCATCATCCTCCTCTATATTGAAGACTTCTTTCCTCTTTTGCATCTCATTTCAAAGATTGAATGATGTGCTAATTCGGGCTTTTCATCTTCAGGCACCGTAGAGTCCAGGACGGTGGGGCTATCTATTTTGTGACCCGGTGTTGGAAACTCACTAATGACTACTTTGTGGTTATTTCCCTTAAACTGTAATGATAGTTACAGGTGTATGTGTATGTATGTGCACACATACACATACACACACACACACACAGAGGGAGGGTGAGCCTGTGTTTACTCTAAGATGGGAAAAGCTGTAGTTTCTAGCTTTGATAACCACAGCTTTGTGGGAAATGATTTATATTAGTCTTTCAATGAGATATAAAAGAGAAACATACAGAGACACACTCAAATCTACTTTTATATATTCATAAATATATTTTATGTGTTTAAACCTCGATAGTGCCACTGCTATCAGACACAATAACTGCATGAATGACCTTGAATGCAATAAAATAAAAGGTGTTAAGTACAAAATGATGCTAGGTCAGCAGCACACCTGGCTGCAATGGAGGCAAAGGGCATTGCTGACTGCTCCTACATTTTGCTGAGTAACCTACACTTTTCCCTGGAGGTGGGGCACAGCATGAGGCTCAGGCGTGATGAAATCCCTGCGGATTCCTTCTCCCTCCCTGGGAGAGAGTTGGGGCTGGGGCTGAGCCTTTAGGTGGAGCTCACGGACCGCTGCTGCTGGGAAGAGCAGCACTGCAGCTCCTGCTGGACACAGCTGACCTGGCCCAGCCCTGCAAGGAGAGAGCCAGGAAAGCAGAGCTAGTCTCCTGATTTTCACAGCTCGGGTTAACAGCCAGGTTCCTCACAAGATCAGAAATGGTTTCTTTCGAAAGCTGTTTGAAGATGGATTTTGTCCTGCGTACACGGTGTTGACTAGTGCATACAGGACATAAGGCTGCTAGTGGATCCATCCTGGCTAGGCTACGTTACCGGGGCTGGAGGTGTTGTGTGCACCCGGCTACCATTGCAGGACAGGTATGGTATCAGAGACTCTTTGTGTAGGTCCACACAACCAGGGAAGCTCCCTTCAGGTCTACCTCGCATCCCAGTCTAAAAGGATCCAGTGGACCTTCAGCTCCAGAATGAGACATAGTATGGCCCAGGAGCACAGGACAGTGGATGGATCTGGCACGTTTTGCTGGATGGCTGCAGAAAGCTGTGTTGGGTTGTGGGATGGGGAGAGCAGTGTGGAGGCTGTGTGATTGGGAGGAGGGCCACTGTACAAGCAAAGTGCAGTGGAAAGCATGAAGAAGCAGGCTTCTGTGCAAGTTTTGTGCTCAGGAAGGGAAATTTGGCAGGCTTGCATCTACTGCAAAGTGTGTCATTCCCAGTTCTTCCCATCCCTTCTGTGAGATCTGGCAAGCTGGAGAATGGGCAGAAATAAGTGGAAGAAAGCTGTATGCTAGCAGCAAACCCCGAATCAGTGGACTGCAATTGAGTCACACGTGAGGGCTTGCAATTTTGCCTAACAAAGCCAGGCTTGTAAAAGCTGTGTTCATTTCACACTGTAAGGGTGATACCAGACATGGTAAACAGTGCCTGTGTCAGCTCAGGAGGATGAAGAACCTGGGTGTCCTGGAGAGCACCAGGGAATAGCTCTAGACAGCAGAAGGGGACAGGAATGGTCCTTAAAGCTGCAAAACATGAAAAGGCAAAATCACAGCATTCCACTTTTCTTATTACACCTGAAGCTGCCAGTAGTATCACACCATACTCACAGAAGAGCCTGACATAACCCCAAATCTTGCCCACCATGTTTTTACAGTCCCAGGCCTCCTGGGATGAATAGATGTTTGGGACAGCAAACTTTTAAAAAAGCAGCTTTATACTGAAGTTGTCAAGCTGCCCGCTGTGGGACAATGAGGATTTTGCATGGATAGCAAAGAGGGATCAGAAGGTGCCAAATGCCCTGTTGAAGCCCTGGCAGTGAATGGAAAGGTTAGATTGCCCCTAGCTTGCTGCCCCAAGGCTGAACTAAAAAGTTTGGTGGTTAGAGTGAGCCTGAACTGAGGGCTCAGCGTGCAGATGGCCTCTCCCGACTCTGCAGCTTGAGTGGTGATGTGTTAACAACAGAGTTACTCTAACACTCTTGTCATTTCATGACATTTCATGAAATACCATGACTATGAGCTCTTGCTCCTTCTTGCACTTAACATAAGTTGATATGAGGTTTGGTCAGGGACAAAGAAGGTTGATATTGCCAGTCTACAACAACTTCAGCCAGGAGAGTCTGTCTCGCAGCATCCGAGTTGCAGTTGCAGCTGGGGCAACTAGAGGGGAGGCAAAATTCTGATATTCAGTTAGCAGCCTTTGAAGAGCAGATTTTGTGATCCAGCTGCAGCTTTGTACTTAAATGACATTTGTCTTTACAGATGAGAATCAGTGACAGATAAAAGAGGAGATGTAAAGTGATGCCTCCAAGGAGGAATTGTCTGCAACCATGGTATAGACAAAGGACAACTCAGAAGGGCAAGAGCCATTTTGAAAAAAATCAAAACAAGGCCTAAATCCAAACCAGATAGGCTTTGTAATTCTGCTGCCTGCAGAGCTAGTCTTCTTTCTTACTTTAGTGCTTGCTTATTTCAGCTGGGTTCTCACAAATTCCTGGTCTTTTTCTCTACCTGTGCAAGAAAAAAACCTCAATGGTTGTGAATATCTGTAAAATAGCAAATCTTTCAGTAAGCTGTTTTCCAGACAAAACTTCATCAGCTGAAACTACATCTGCACCACAAATTCTTCCCCATTTTGTGGTCTCTCATACCAGTATCCAAACCTCCCTCTCATGTATGTCATAAGAAGTTTTAGAAGGAAATCAAGTTATAAGGGAAACAAATTTTAACAGTGTTGCTGGTGCATGCTTCTCATTCTGTTCTTATTACTTTATTTTCCTCCCCAACTCCCTGTATTTTTCACAGGATAAAGCCCAATTACTGTAAATGTAAGCAACATTAGTAATTTAAGATGATCTCATAGGTCAGGATTAGGAAGACTCATTATCCCTTTCACATGACAGATGACTACCCATTACTGTAAGTAGTTACTGAGATCAGCAATAACAAATTCCAGTGTTGCAGCATTACCCTATTTGCACTGTAAATACTACCCTTCTTACTGGTTTTGTCCTGCACTCTAACAATGTGTACCAAAACATGGCTAGAATATACCGAATACAACGTATTATCCTGTGTGTTATACGGAACTTAGCAGGCAGGATTTGGCTCAGAACAAAGCACCCAGAATCAGGCCTGTGTCTAACCTCCCGCTGCAGTCAGTGGAGATCCAGTCGAGACGACTGAGTCTAGAGTCAGCTCACCTGACTAGACATCAGTGTCTACCTCTGGGTGAGCTGAGTAGCCTTCTAGACTGAACTGACTGTCCTGACTAGACACCCATGGACTATAACAGAAGGTTAGGCACCTATTGCATAGGTAGATGTCTTCTCCAGTCTTAATCTGCAAGCTGAATCCATCTGCTATTTCCCCCCCAAAAAAGAGCAATTCCATTACTATAACGTATTACTTTTGCTATCATTTTTATTGCAGAAAGAGTCATAGGTACAGATCAACATACTGTACACAGAAAAAAGGAGGACAATTTTAACTCAAAGAACCCAGATCCAGGTATAACCGCACAGCAGCTGAATCACAGTGATGCTCTTAACATAGTCTCTCTAGTGACGTCCTCAAAAATAAAATGAGGAAACATGGTCTAGATGGAACTTCTGAGAGGTGAGTAAGCAACTGCTCTCAGGGACTAGCTACTAGTAAACACTGTCAAAATGGGCAATTACATCAGTTGGGGCCCTTCATATTTTCACTGATGACCGAGCAGATCAAATAGAGAGGATGCTTACTGTATTTGCACGTGGCATTAAGCAGGAGGGACTGAAAATACAAATTACTATTCAAAGCAATCCTGACGAATTGAAGGTACTGCCTAAAGTAAACAGAAGGAAGACCTGAAAGATGCAGCAGACAGGAAAGAATAATCAGCTGTACAAATACAAATGTTCACCAGAATGAGATATGAGGGTTATGGTGGGTCACAGCAGAGCATAATTCAATAACATCACGTTGTTATGAGAAAGCTAAATGCGATACTGGGAGGCATCATGAGGTACCTGAAGCGATCCCTGCACGTTATTCAGTGTTAGTGAAGCTTCAGCTGGAATAGTGTGATCAGTTTAGAGCTCAAGAAAGATATTTACTAACTGGAGAAAGTACAGAGGAGAGAAATTCGAACAATCAGAGGGCATGAAAACATAACCTATGTTTTCAAGAAAGAATTGAAGGCAGTGGGTTGTATAACCTAGAAAAGAGAAGGCTGAGGGAAGATCTGCTGAAAATATTAAAATATGCAAAAAGCAGCTGCAGGGATTAGATTCCTAATATCCATAATGAAAAAATATTCTTAAACAGAAGACAATGAAGGACTGGAAAAGATTGCAGTAGGTGGCTATTAAGACATATCGTTAGGTGCCTATAAGAACAGGTTAGATAAATGTTCAGGTATAGTCAATCCTACCTCCGGACGGTGCAGTGAATTAGGTGATCTCCTCAGGTCTCTTTCCATGCCCCTGTGTGTAACAGTGCATCATGACCATTTTGTCACAATATCTTTCTCTTGGATAAGTTCATGACGCATGACCCCTGAGGAGAGGGTTAAAAAAATTGTGCCACTAAACTAAGCAGAGGACATCAAGGCCTGTGTCCTCATTGCAGGGGCTGACACAGAAGAATTATGTCAAAGTGATTCTCTGATCGGGAAGCAGAAAAGCAGAGTCACTTGCGAGCTGCCATCGAAACTGAGCTAAAAAGACAGCAGAGCTGCAACATTTAGAAAAAGTAAAGATTCAGTGAATTTGGTTCACATAATGGAGCAGCCTGCAGAGGCCTGGCAACCTTTGACTTGTTAAAGTGTAGGCTAAGGTAGCCTATTTGTTCTGACTCTTCTTTGGCAAGAGGAAATCTAGCTTTAGCTTGCAGCTGTGAGCATGAGCTCTCAATGCCTGCTGCAGATGCCTGTAGAGCTGAGGAAGATTTAACCCAAAGTCTCTCTCCATCTGCTTTTACCTTTTTTCCCCCCACTTTTTCTCTCCAAGAGTGACTTGATTCTGTTTCTCCTGGTTTACATTTTGTACTCCTGTTCTTGTTTATACTCTGCACTTTTCAAAGACCATAAAGTGCTTGTCACATAGCCAGGAGGTTTAGAAACCTCTTGGGGCTTGAAGTCAGGTCCTTGACACAGCCAGTATCAACACTAATCCCTCCTTACTATAATGCTGCAGCAATAAACAGATATGCTACTGGTCTAAAGTACAGCTTCAAGACTGTAAGAAATAAGATATCTTGGTTTTGAATAAAGGAACAGAGAGGTTTAGGCTTTATAACCGTGAAGGTATATAGGAAAGGGGACGGCCAAAAGGCAGGGGAAAAGGTGTTTTGAAACCTCAGAAAGCAACCCAAGACAAAATATTTTGAGGGGAGAAGGTAGTGGTGAGGCATAGGAATATGACTTGTAACTACAGTCCAAAAAAAGATGTAAATACTGGTTCCGCAGAGAATAGGCACACGGAGCTACACTATCAGAGCAGGCATCTCCTGGGAGTCTCTGCTAATGGCAAAGAGCAAAGGTTAAGTGAAGATGTGTGAGGAACCTCAGCCTTTTCCTGAGTGAGCTTTGCTGTGTGTATGCCTCTGCTAAAGCATTACAGTTCTGAGATCCTAATTCAAGAGGCTCCTGGGCAGCTTCACTGGCTTCTTGTAACACAGTATCACCTTTTACTAACCCCGTTTTTCACTAGAACTGATCAAAGCAAGTACTTCCACTTCGAAAAGTGGAAGTACTCCTATTCTCCACACCCCTACCCCCCTCAACCCCAGCTGAAGAGGGAGTCATGTTTGTGTATTCCCTGCTTTCCTACCTACTTATCTGTGCTCCTGGAACAGCTGACTTTCAGCTGAAGCAACATTAAAATGCCCTTTCCTGAATTCAAAGACAAGCTAGCAGGGAAAAAAAAAACCAAAACACAAAAAGAGACCTTCAGTTGCACCAGGAAGGAGTGAGGCCCAATTCTTCATCCTCTGGATTCAGCAGAGTACCTCATCATACACTATAATGATGTGCCACACCATGCTTTTTCTGGTTTTAAGGTTTGTGACATTTCTTTCCCCTGTCTGCACTGACAGACAGCAGCAAGAGCCTGCTGGACAATCACTCCCCTGCTACCTTTCAAGGCAACGAACAGCTCCATGTTGCCTGGTGTTTAGCACCATCCAGCTGTATTTTACAGGCTGGTCGGAGTGTGAGAGGCAGCACGGAAACAGGATGATTGTGCGGAGCTCTTATCTTTTTTGTACCAAGTGTAAATCCTTCAGTCACAAAGAGACTGCAGTTATATAGTCTGCTGGGGAACACAAATGCTCCTTACAGCTCACAAACATGTATGACCTATGGACCATTTTGGACAATAACTATGATCCGGAATATGACCAATGTCAACAAGGACATAGGGTGACATTATCATACTTTATTTGAAGATTACTTCAAATGTAATCTGTCTTGAAATCACTACGGTTATGAACCTTCTGGAGAAGTATACACCAGCCAGCAGAATGCTTTGCCTCTTTCTCATTTAATTGCCATGGCCTTTCCAAATGCCAGCACTGAAAATTTTTCTGTACTAAGTACAGGACGTGTTCAGGCTCTGAGGCTTCATAGGACTACAGTAACAACCAGAACATATTTTTTAATTGTGTTCTGAGGTGTCGTTCTGATTTTGCTGGATTATGAATCATCATTGAGTATCAGATAAATCTACCAAAGCTAGACACATGGAGGAAACAATAACCTAATTTTTGATAAAACTCAAGATTTTCCATTTTGCAGCTTCACACATTTAAACCAAGTTGTTCTAGCACTTTCGTTATAAGTAAAAACAGCTTCTCTGTCTCCTGGCAGGCAACACACGTGCTTCTCCCCTCCTCCCCTCTCCCTCAGGGACTGATACTTTGATGGGAGCATGATTAGATATTGGAAAAAGAAGAGGAATCTTGCTAAAACAGAACCAATGTCAAGAGAATGTAATAAAAAACCACACTGTTCACAGGAAAGAGAACAAACAGGTACTTCATAACATAGCTGAGACACATCACCTTTTTGCTTGCCTAGTCAAAAGCAAATAGTGACAATGCAGTTTGTCTTACATTGAACACGGATCAAAATGCTAATGAGATGAAATAACTATCAAATAATGAGGCCTGTGATACAAATGGTTAATCTTGCAATATTCCTCTTCAGTATTTATTTCTGTTACAAATATTTACAAAGAATTCCTCTTGCAGAGCACCAATAATGTTGAAATACAACTAAAATTGCTACGGTCTGTGACTAATATTAGTGCAGGATAGGATGGGACTAATGTTAACTGCAGAATATATGCAGTGACAGCTCTTCTTTGAAAGAAACTATTTGATGCTGTGTATGGCATATATGAATTTTAAGCTATAGCTTGCATCTGGAAGTGCTGGAAGTATTTCTTCACAGTAAGACATTCAAGTCTTACACTATTGCTAGTGGATAGAACTGAGATATGCACTTCACATCAGCCAAAGACAGACAGACAGTTATGAACAGAAAAGCCTTCTTTTTTTTAAACATCTCTAATCATAATCAAAACAATTCCTCTCAGAAAGAATGTTGTTCCATACTTAGGAATTAATGACATCATTTAAATTTTATGCTGTATCATTAAGCTGTCCCCAGACATTAATATTCATTTGTATGTTATCTTCACTCCTCCATAACACCCAGAGGTTACGGAGTCTGGCATTCTTTGCTTGGTGATTTCCAGATATTTTATGCCTCGGGCCCATGTCACCTCTCAGAATTTCTGTAAGCAACCATGCATCTTCAGCACAGTTTTAACTGGAAATACTGTGAAGGTGATGTTAGCTCCATGATCATCTGCAGATCACTTGCCACAGTCTCGCAGAATGCCACGCTTTGAAGACAAACAGTTCCTCGGGACTCATTTACAGGGTACAAAGAGTAATCTCCTTTAAAATTCAGAATGACATTATTTGGTGGGTAATAAGCAACACCATTATCTCTGGAACAGGTCCTTGTTCAGGATGCATTTTACAGTCACTGGAATGATGAAGACCAGCAGGCTATGAATGTTGAAAACTGTTTTAAATAAATTACACAGTTACTGCCCATGACATCATATTATCTAACCTTGGCCATTTGTGGAAAGATTATTCTGAACGCACAGTGCCATCTTATGATATAAACCCCAGAGCCAGGTTCAAATGTCCCCAAGTTTAAAAAGGTCCTCAAATCCAACAGTGAGTGCCCTGGCCACATAAGACCTACTGTATGCCTGCAAGATTATCCACAGAGGAACTGTGCTCTGGGTCTGCAGAATCCCTGTGCTTACCTTTATTAGAGCGTGTCCTATCCACAGGTGTCGTACCTGTTTCTGTGGTCATTGGTCAACATTCATCCGGAGCTCAGGACACCTTGCATAGGCTGTTACCATGAATACTTTTCAGAGGGGACTGACAACAAATTACAGCTATTCCTAATGAAGAAATCAATCAACATCAAAGAGCTGTCATGACAGTATTCCATCTGGATCAATTAAATGTCACTACATTCACTCCTGTACATGTACTCCTCCTGTACTCCTCTACCTGTGCCAGTATCTGTGCCATCTTAACCTCCTGTCACCAAAAAGTCCTTCATCTAAGCTTTACCCACACTTCGCTGTGTACTGTTCATTGCCAAAGTCTTGCACACCTACAACCTCTTTTTCAAACATAGGAAACCACTGTGAAAGTAGGTATAGCAACACTGCCATATCACGACAAAATGAGAACTAGACATGAAATGTCACAACACAGTTTACAAGGCATGAACACTGTTTACTCTACAAAGGCTTATGCAAAGGAAAGCATGACATGGAAAATGCCAGGCATGATCTTGGGAGAAATCAAAATTTTAGATAGAGGAGAGTTCCCTGGGAGGGGGAATCCCAACACACTCTGCTGTGGTTCAAGACATGACTGCCATCGCCCTCCCATTCAGAGTGGCCAGAAAGTGTTCAAGTGAACAACAGCACTGTTTATTTTGCTGGGTTCCTCAACACCTTCTTAGGCCAAAGTCTCACTATTTCCTCACGTGGATTAGCAATGTGTTCACTATCAGCGCCGCCTGAAATAGTATGAATGCAGCCGCCAACCTGCCTTCAGAAGGCCTCTCTGGCCCTCCATCAACACATAGCTACAACACATAGCTTTGAAACCTGCAAGTTTATCTCTGACTTTTTGATCAACCTGAGCAAATACCAACACTGCTGGTCAGCCCAGCTCTACAACACAGTTTGCACTTGCACTGCAACCTAGACAACAGTTTTATGTATCGTGATCTCCTAGGGGTGTGAAAATGATGCTGGCTTTCCCCAGGAGACAGCTCAAGGGCAGAACAGAGGGTTTTAAGAGTTTTACTCCCGGGTATATAATTCAGTAGTTACAGGCTAGCTTCTGCAAGATCTCTCACCACTCGTCCTGGGACCAAGTCTACGGAGCACAGACCCTAGCAGCTGTGCAACGGAGTGCTAATCCATGCTGTGCAACACCTGTTTCTCAAGGGAATGATATTTTGTAATGCAGTAAAAGCCAGTGTTCATGGGGATATGGCTCATGAGTGCCAGTTTAAAAGATACAAGTACCTCAAAGAATCTCACTTCAGAATACATTGCCTCATTAAGCAAGCCTTGTGGTTATACAATGTTTGCAATCCCAGAGTCTCCTATGAAAATGTCAGGGTTTTTTTACAGAAATACAACATATATTTGCTAATTAATCATAGTGCGTTTACTTTGCTTATCTCTACTATTTTTATTGGTCAGTCAAGCCCAGATGAGATACTGACTGTTCTAATGAACTCAGGGTATTTGAAATCACTAGTCAATATTCAAAAGGCCATTTCTTTCTGGTATTGTCTATACATATTCTTCAAGTATGAAAGTATGCAAATATACTTGGTTTATTAAAATCTTACATCGGTGCTAAGGCATTTATGACTGTGAATTCGTAAGACCTGATTGACACAATTGCTTCAATTACTTCACTTGACTGACATAACTTAAAAGTCACACTTGTTTGCCAGAAGAATTACCAGATGAGATATTTCTTGTACCTCTGTCCAGGTATCTCTGGATAGGTACCAGTTCCAGAAACCTGTGTGGCTTAGACAAAAGTCTGTCTAACTTCAGTGAACTGCCTGCACACATTAATATTCTTTTCATCTAAAAACATGCATGAAAAACAAGCCAGTTTTTTCAAACACAGGAATTTTAGAATAGCAATAAAAACCATAACACAGGCTCTTGGAAAACAGTCCTTGACACCAGCATGAATGTCTCCATTGACTCCAACAGTCCCTGGAACAAGGTCACAAAATACATTGGGGATCAGCAATACGCCAAGCAAAAAAATGTGGCAGAAGTTGCAGATGGCTATAAACTGGTCTCTTACGCTACAGCGTGCAATACTAAAAAAATCCAAACAATGCAACTTATTTTGTGACCTATGTCCAAACTGATGGAGTGACGTAGCAGATGAACCAACCCACAGCTGAACCAGCCATATGCACAATATAAACAAGAGCAGTAAGCAGTGCTACTGTATTCAGAAAGACATCTTAGCAGTTTCCCTGATGGCTATGTTTATATTGCAGATACATGCAGGTAACGGGAATAAAGACTGAGAAAGTTCAGGCTCACTCAGCAATGGTAGAGAATGCCAACAATGGGGAACCAGAAGAAAATAATGCAAAACAAGACAGACCGAAAGGATGTTAGGGAAGCAGGCAAGACTTCAAAAAGAGTACAGACTCAAATCAGTGCATGGTCTGATCCCAGGGCATCATCTGGAGTTCTAATAGAACATTTAAAACAAAAGGATGCTTGTCTGATGGAAATAGCCTTGCTGAGTACCCTATTGCAAGTGCCTGCATACAATGAGTTACAAATGCCTGACACATCACCATCAGGTATCAACCATTCCTCAGAAGGGCATGAGAGAAAGCAATGGCTACTGCATACAGAAAGGAGGAGGCAATCAGTCAAATGCATGCAATGGCTCAGGACCAAGACTTTAATCCCAACAGAAGAAACATAGAAGGCTCACCTTGATTTTTTTCTGCCATCTGCTGCGAAATTATAATTGCCAGAAGATGGAGGATCAGCGCAGTTCTTCACCCAAGCATGCAGACAATAGGGTCAGGCATTTGAACATGACAAACTTGTGTTTTCACACTGCAATCTAGATGGTTGATGATATTCTAGATTCTAGATGATATTCTGATTCAAGAATCTAGTTCATGAAGATAGAGCTGGGACCAGGTGAGGTCTTTAGGTAAAATAGTTAAAGTTGCTCTGGGCCCTGACAACTCCATTCAATGCAGTCACCGGCAACAAGAAACTAGATCTCCTTGAGCTGAGGAATGGGACAGAGACAAGGTCCCTGGTGCTGTCCAGATGGTTACTCTTTGTAAAGTAACAGCATTTTAAAATATCTTGTCTAGCACTGACCTCCTCTAAAATCTACCTTTTGTGAAATATAACCCACAGTAACACTAACTACATGCCGGCTACCTCATGAAAACAAAATACTGATCGTGAGAAATGTGAGATGAGACCAAATTATATTTTTACCTGAAAACTATTGCTCAGTGGCTGTATGTGACCGTAGTTAGAATTCTGATGCACCTAAATTCAAAATATTATTTCATTGAAACTAGAAAGACGATTGGCTTCTGTAGGAGACACGTAAACATAAAGTGAATGCCACAGGCTCATTTTGCAGAAAACAGAGAGACTTATGACTGATCCTGGCTGCACTGTAGAGAAGTGCTAATATAAACAAATCACATTTGCAAGTTAGGCTCATTAAAAGAACCAAGTGTTTCAAAAGAAGCAGGCTGTAAAATGGAAGACAACAAGCAAAGACAGACCTGAATATTTAGAGAGACAAAAAATAGCATGAAGACAACATGAAAAGCCCTGCTTATTTAGATCCAGATTCTATGGATTTTAAAGTATTGTACATCTAGTAAGTGGATACATATGGGGTTTTTTAATTCTCTGGAGATTTGTCTTTTATGGAAATGAGTTAAAGGAAGCATACAAGGAAAAGTTTATCAGGAGCTGGACTTGGGAATTTATAGGGTAATTAAAGATTTTGGAGAATGTTGAGGTCTGAAAAGAATGAAAACTGTGTATACAATAGAAAGAAAAATAACATGAGTATGGAAAATCTACCCAAAGTCTCAAAAAACAGGATCAAGTCCTGACCCCAGAGGATTTAGCACAGAAAGATTTGAATTAAACTCAGCACTTTGCAATGCCAGGATTTTGAATGTTTAGAAAACACAGAGTCCAAAGGGCAATTATAAGATAAAAACTTGATTCTGGTCCAGCATACAGCTAATGCTGTTTGTGTCTATGGGTGCTTAAAGTCTGTGCTATGACTTTAATAATTAGCAAGGCCCCAGTCTTCCTATGTAAAGGGGTTCTCCATGCTCATTCAGGAAGCTGTATCAGCTTTGCTTCAGGGCACTGAGGGGCAATAATGAAAGGCATGGAGAATGAGCAGGACAGCAGAGGCCCTTGCAGAGGTAGTCTTAGCCTCCATAGAAGAGCAAGGAGCCAATTCATCTTATTTGCTGCTTGCACAACCTCCTGCTGCTTCTCAGGAACAAAGACAAGATCCTAGTCTGTACAAAATAACCCACGTGGTAAGTTTCCAAGGAAGATTTGTATTGATTTCTCCTCTTCTTCTAGGTTAGAAGTATTAGTTAGCACTTCTATCACCTTCAATGAACTCTATGAGTAGCTCTTTGCTCCCTAAGTACATACTTGGAGTGGGACTTACTTCACTAGTTCTAATCATCTGAAAGTTTATCTAGTCTAAGTCAATTAGTTAGGTGTCCTTGCAGAGAGACAGACGTCTCAGCAGGAAGCTTCTCCCACCTCTCTTGATTAACTATCCTAGTATAGTATAAATCAGTCTCTAGACCTACCTATCTATCTCATCCATTGCCCAGAGATGGGGGCTTGTTGGCCAGTGCAGAAGATGGTCAACATAAGATGAAATGAATCCCACCTGTAAAAACTATAACCTCTTAACCTTCTCCTCTTTAAATTTAGGTTTTTTTCACTAGCAAGCATATTTCCCAATCCCTTTGTTATTTTCAGGGCTCTTCACTGAAGCCACTTCAATTTACACAGGGCCATCTGGGACTGTGGAAGTGTGCACAGAGGTGTAAACAACATCCCCCAAGTAGTCACAGCAGCATTACCATATACACACATAGTAGTACATGATACACACCTAATAGCCTCCGCAGGAATAATAACCTCCATGTTGATACATGATAGCCTGTTGTTTGTTATTTCAACTCTTTCCTAAGTTGGCACTGTAGGGGCTTCCAGAGTATTTTCCTGTATGCTTTTTTCTGCAGGAGAAAGTGAGTTTTGCTACTGATGCTGGACTATTTCACCATAGCTAACGATTAGGGAATTAAGCATTAGAAGGAACATAGGGGAAAAGACATAATTAGAGAGCGAGGAACCAGAGGAATGCAAACCTAGGAACTCCTTTTGACTCCAGTTCAGATGAAATAGAGTAGGAGTGAATTAATGAAGGCTGGCAGTGGCCATCTTTCAAGTGATGGATGGAAACGGTGGGTTGTGACTTCGATAGATGCAAAGCAGCAGGACCAGCATGATTAAGAAAAAATAAAAGGTCACCTGTCATTATTCACTAAGAAAACATTTGATATGATTGAGAGACATAACCTGTCTCTTCAGGAACTTTTCAGATTAGGTTTTCGGCGAAGGACATGGAAGTAATTTTTGTTAGAAGGATGAAAGTGTTTTATCTCCTCGTGTTCTGAGTTATGCCAATGCATATTACACATATCTGTTTAGAGGTATGAGAAGGAATTTCACTGCTATCATCTTTTTTGCATCTTTAGCCTTTGCTCATTCAGTTCAAGAAAAAAAAAATTGAGCTCAAACAGACTCTAAACAAGGGTCAGAAAGAAAGATAGGCATTACACAGCCAAGACTGTTGATTTTCAGTTCACAACATATGTCTTCTGGTCACTGCTTACAAAACACTGATTATTTTGGAACAATATCCTTCGATTGCAAAATTAAGTCTGGTTCTGTCTGAAGCAGGAAGATACTCATTTGGACTGCTCTCTGCTATTCCAGGTCATGCCCTGCCTGGTGGTCTTGTTTGTGGCATTTAGGCTATAGGTGAACGGGAGGCTTGGGAGCACCTCCTTCACACTACTTCTCCAACCTGGACAATGGGGAAACCAGTGCTCTACCTTGCCATGATGCACACATGGAGTACAGTTTAGCTGCTGCTCTTGAGATTTATTTTTTCTTTTCCATTTTTATTACCTTCTAAGAGACTTTAGTTTTTCTAACTCCTTTACATCTACTTAAAATGTTACTTTCTGTTCTGTCATTATCCTTGCCTGTATGGGTCACTTGTGGACCTGTCTGTTAGGACTTCTACATGGTGGGAACTAGCATTGCATGTGAATGAATGCAAAGTGTCTTTTGAAATTGGTAGAAGTCCATGTCGCAGCTGCGATGGCAGTACCAGGCACCTCTGCCAGATACATATGCTAATACCAATAGCGAACATTACTGCAGACCTGATGGTGGATTTCTTTTGGAGGAAACTTCTGCAAAAGAGAAAAGTAATAGGAAATTGGACCAGCCTGAACTGTAGCTAATGGTCAGGAAGACATTAGCATAATGCAGGGATGAACTTGACGCTGGGAAAATAATTTATGCTAGTTTAAGATTTCTTCCCTGCTTTTTCTTTGTTGTCTATATTAGTAAATATGCATATACTTGTATAATTACAATAATTGTTATTAATCCTTCAATCAGAACAGTGGTTACATCAGTCATAGATTTGTAAAACCAGGCTCATTAGGACAAAGAGTGGGAAAGGAAACTAGAGACTATGAAGTAGGACTAGCTGCAATGGTTTGAGACATCACATCTACCTTCCTCCGCTCCTTCTTGGGGTTTCATTACACAAGCAGTCATGATGAATGGGTTCCCCGTGACATCTAATGAGGGGACATGTGTTTGACTCATTGTGTTAGAGCCTCCCTCCACTGAATGAGATGCTGCCTCCATACCCAGTTACAGATGCTTTGGCCAGGAGGATCCTTAAGTCTAAATAGACAAAGAGCCAATAAGAAGAAAGCCAAAATTATTTGGTGTTATAATGTTGTGGTCTAGAAATTTGTGCACTTGTATTTAATGATTATGGCATCGGTAGAGACCTAATTTTGCTGGTCTTTCTGACTAACCTGAAAATAGGCAAAGCAGTTTTCACTCAGCTTCAGGGCCCTGAAGGGCATCACCAGCCCCGACTGTCCCTTGGCAGCCCCTCGGGGCTCCCCTAACCCTGCCCAGGGCCCAGGACCCCATGTCAGACCCCTGGGTCCACCAGCCCCTGCCCCAGCGACACTACAGAAGGGCCAGTCTCCAGCACCCCACAGCCTCGCCCTGCCCGGCCATGGGCCCCGCTGAGCCGGGCCCATCTGTGGGCCCACAGCCCAGCCCATCCTCAGCCCGTCCCTGTCCTCAGGGATGAGCCCGATGCCTGGGGCTGGGGCTGTCCTGGTGCCCTTGGCTGCTCCTGGCTGGGGGTGGGACAGGCCCACAGGTGGACCCCTCCACGGTCCCGGCCCCCGGCCTTGGGGAATTGCCAGCCTGGCTGCGCCATGGCACTCGGACCCTTGTTCTGTTCTTGCGCTATGGCTCTGTGTGCTTGTGAGTAACGTGTTTACATTCACTCATCGCTTTTACTAATGGGCTTAATCTTGTAGGTTTTCTATTTAATGATCAGTCTTACCTTGAATGGAATCTGACTGATAAAATATTCAATTTTTGCTTATTAGCTCTAGATTAATGTCAGACTGTTGTATGTTGGATTAAAAATCTTGGCTATTAACATTTAGCCTCTCCAGTTAACATTCACTGCTAATCAAGATACATTTTGGTCATGGCTGATGCTGCCGTAGGGCAAAGGGACAGACTAGACAAGCTCCTCAGACTCCTTGCAGCAGTTTTCCTTTATTGGAAAGCCTGGCATGCAGCTTATGCTCATTTAATTGTATGGTATTTCAAAAGCGCTGACATGCTTTCACAATTTCTGCACTGATTGCTTTAGAGAAATTCGAAATTATGTAAAATGTATGTTTAAAAATCAGTTTAAACCTGCCTGTCTTCTGTAACATCAGTATTCAGCAGACACAAAGGTGCTAACCCAAAGAATGGCATGACCTGGTTGCAGACTAGAGAGGTAGCAAGCTATGTTCACTCTACCTTCAAGGGATTCTTCACCACAAACCAGTAATGAAGTACAAGCACCAAATTCAGGTGCCTGAAAGCACCAAGTCTCAGTGTATGGTCATGGCTGATGGAAGATGAAATTGCGCTCTTCACAATCAAGCTCACTCTTTGTTATCTTTCTCTTCACAGAGTTTCTCTGCATGTGACTGTGATGCCCTAAGGCTGCATCTAGACTTACCTGTGCTCCTGAGCCCGAACCTCTGACCATCAAACAGCCTAAAACCTGTTGGGTCCTTGTGCTCTGACCCCAGTTATGAAGGTCTGGGACCCACTGTGGTGTGCCATGGTGTCCACGTAGCCTATGTGCCTGGGCGTCCTCCCTGTGCGGTAGGGGACGGAGGCAGTGGTGGGGAAGGGTGGGAGGCAGGATGAACACCCAGGGCTCACTGACATGGACCTAGTGCAGTGGGAGTTTTCATCCAGACCCAGGAATTTAGAAGAATTCCTGGCTCTGATCATAACACTGTTGCTGAAGTACCCTAGCTGTGCAGGTGCTAATACAGCTTGCAGGTAATGGAGGAATCCATTCTGCCACCTTGATTAAAGGCAATGTCAGCACGTATTACCTGCCAGTGGGAAATTGCAGCAGTGAAAACTGGCTTGTCCTGAAGCAGAGACTTTCCCACTGAATATGATGAAGAGAGACTGTAACACAAAACAAACAATGAAAAGGTGGCTTATTAAATGCACTGCTATTTAAGGAGCAGAAGCGGAGAGGATGTGTAATTTAAAATGCTGCACTGTGTTTTTACCAGCCACTGACCAGACAGTCATGAAATATGTGCCTCAATTCTACCTCTTGGCCTTTGTAAATTTGGAGGTCTTTGGCTTTGACCCCTACTCCATCAACTTTCCACTCATTTCTCAAAATTTAGTCCAGGGCTGTCAGTACATTTTCTACCAGACAGTATAGCTATTTATGCCATCTCATTGCCACAGTGTATAAGTGCCTAACAAAATTTATGAAAACAATATACTTTGTCTCAGATGAGTTCTCTTCCAAGCTGAGAAGATGTGGAGGCTCTCAGCTGCTCTGTTTTCTCAAAAAGTTTTCTTTGCTTTTAACATTATGCATTCAAAGAATAATGCACCAAAATCCAGGTAGACGACTCTTTATCCATCTAATTAGTTAGAACCACATGGGATGAGAGAAGTAATGGGGCCATAAAAACCAGAAACAGAATCCTAATATGATTACAAGAGATGTTTCCAGACATTAAAAAAAAAAAAAAAAATCTTTATGCTGTCAAAGAGGCTTTATTAGGATTACACATACCGTTCTGGTCATACCTGTTGAAGATAGACTTTGGACTAAGACAGATGTGGAAAAGAGCTATTAGGATCAGCAAATGTGTATCCCAGTATGCAAGGCTATTAAAGTGCTCCACAGGCATCAACCTTGCAAACAGAGAAGCAGACAGGGGAATATGATATCTGTTTAAGTGCATCGTGGTTTTGGAAGCAGAAGTGACTGAGATTAAAAAATGAACCTTTGAAGTGGACTTATTGTGGGAGAGAGGAGGGAAAAACTACCAACCTGGTTTTGGGAGAGATTTGGCCTGCTCTAGACAGAGCTAGATTTATTAATTAGAATTATTATATAATGTGCCCATGATGATAGAAAACCAGACTTAATGACCCAGATGTTTGCTCTGTTGTATCTCAACAGCCCTTTGAGGTCTTTGTGCCTTCAAACACCCCCATGGACCTTCACGTGGCTTTAGGGCATGTACCACATGCCCCCAACTGCAGGCAATACAGCCCTCTGTTACAAACACTCATATTAAAAACAGAAAAAAAAAAAATATTCCTTAGAGCCACAGGAGGAAGATACGGTCCAGAGGAATCCCAGTACTAAGTGTTACGTATTGTGGACATTGTGAATCTGTGGCACTTTGCATTAAGTGCATAGATGTAACTATAGCTACCCTCACCAATAGCCCAAATAAAATGACCCACTTCTGCTTTTGGAATAGCCTTCCCTACCTTTCGATGTTTTGTATGGGGTTTAAAATAATCTCTACAACTATTATTTCTGACCACCATTTGATAATTGTGTGTCTCTCAGTATGAAGAGGTCTTGGAGTTTGATTTAACCATCCTTGAATCAGACAGATTCTTTTAATCAGAGTAAGAATATGCATTTCTGAGCAGAAACTAAAAATCTTCTATTAATTCATCTGCTGTTAATTCAGCCTCATCAGTCTCCCAGTAACTTTTTATTCAGGTTGTTTGGAGAGACCCCTTTCTCTCTTCTCCATTAACCACTTCTCTCAAAAATAAGGAATTTCTCCCTGTAAATGATTAGTCCTGTAGCACTGCCTCAGGCAGGGCAAGTATCACTCAGAAAAGCTGTTTTCAGAGGGAGATATTTATGATACTTTTAATGAGGCAAAGGTTCTTGTCCTCACATATCTTCTAGGTAGAAATGCAATAATAAAAGTAAAAAGGTAGATGGTCTCATTCTACTATGTTCTTTTGTAAGAAGTTGATACATATACAGCCTTAACAAGAAAGAGATCACATCTAAAAGTACACAGAAAGGGTAAGCAAGCAGCTAGGCAAAGATCTAGAGAACAGACCTAGGATACGGAACGAGAGCATTAGAGAAATAATGGGGTGAGGAGCTGTAAATTTTCTTCACAAATTTTCATAATTTTTTAAAGCAAAAGATTGGTTTGATCGAAGCAGACTTCCCCAGCGCAAAATAGAATTGAATGCCCAAAATTATCTGGAACTGCAGTTTCAGCTACAGCACCTAACTGCAGTTACGATATTCATAACTACAGTGATGAAAGGAGACTCAAATCTCATATACAATAAAACATCCTAGACATTAAACAAATCAGGTATGGCAATGCAGCTTATTGTTGACCCCATCAAAAGGAATGTATGTACTAACTACTTCTTAGGACTAGCATCCTCACAAAGAAATCCAGTTCAAGTTCTGAAGTATATGGGTTGATTTCTCATATTCAGAAAATTAAAAGCGAATGAAAAAAATGTGCACAGACAAGAGGCAAATAAATTAGGGCCGCTGCCCTCTCCTCTTGCTCTTTTACTCCTTTTTCTTCTCCCTTTATCTACCCTGATCTCTCCTCTTACCAGCAACCAGCCCGAACTTCAGAAATACAAATGTAGCATTCTGCTAAGCATATAAAAAGAAACAGTACCACGTCCCTTGCCTTATAATGAATTTCCTTGTATATTCCAAGAGGTGACCCAGCCCTCCAGATGATGGCTCAGTCCCTAACACTGACACCCCTTGTCCCTCTGGCATGTCTTCTCCCAGCCAAAACAGAAAATACTCATGATCACGGAGGAATCGCATTCCCATGAAAGGTAAGTCCTGCACATGTTTTCTGAGTATCACCACTACAATTATTAATATAATAGTCACAAAGTAATAAAGATATCAGGTAAATCAAATGAAAGTTTCATACTTCAGATATTGAGAACTGTGATAAACTAGTTTCAGCTGGATATTGCTCTTTCTGTAGGTTTTTGGGTTTTTAAAAATTTGATCTTTCCTTTAACCCAAACTTCCCCTTATGCTGAAATCATGGGGTTTAGTTCACTAGTTCTTCAGCTTTTGGGGGGCTTTCATCCTAACAGTTAGACTTCATCTGTCAATTGACACACAGCTTGGAGAAAGAGTGGGTAAGATACAAGGAGAGGAGGTATCCAGGTGAAGAGGGCTGGAAAAGGGATTTTAAAAAGGGCAGGAGAAGTATGGAGAGCACATCTGTAGGGAACGACAGATGAAGCAGAGATGGGGAGCAAAGTGAGGTGGAAGCATACGGAAAAAATTTTGATGGAAGAAATTTTTTACCATGAGGGTGGTGAGACACTGGGACAGATTGCCCAGAGAAGTTGTGGATGCCCCATCACTGGAAGCGTTCAAGGTCAGGTTGGACGGGGCTTTAAGCAACCTGATCTAGTGAAAGATGTCTCTGCCCATGGCAGGGGAAGTTGGACTAGGTGATCTTCGAAGGTTGCTTCCAACCCAAACCATTCTGTGATTCTATGAAAAACATAAGGGAACAGAGAATGCTTGTTAGACAGTATACTTTTAAGAG
This sequence comes from Fregata magnificens, assembly GCA_013389945.1. Taxonomy (NCBI): domain Eukaryota; kingdom Metazoa; phylum Chordata; class Aves; order Suliformes; family Fregatidae; genus Fregata; species Fregata magnificens. The sequence continues at coordinate 25,252 of WAAD01024679.1, forward strand.
GAAGGGTAGTTCATCCTGGGGTGTCATGAAGATGCTAGACCCTTGGCACTGGACATTAAACTCACGGCCCATGAACAGTGTCATCCACAGTGCATGAGATACAGGATACAGGTCTCCTAGCAAACTAAGCATGTCCAGGACATGTGCTCAGTCAGTGCCCTGTGATCATCATACCATCTAAATGTTAGCCCACCTCCTGGCACTGTTTGGCCCATGCCAACTAGTACAGTGCCACACAATGCCTGGGCAGCACACAGGGGATGGCATGGAGGAGGAACTGTTCCCAGCAGGGAAAGAGAAGATGAGTCCATGAATAATTATTAGCTTTGCAGACAGCTGATCTTTATTCTGCTTCCTGACCCCTACATGTTCTTCCCTCCCATTCTCCCTAAAAAGGCAGGGCTGCACCTGCTATACTCAATATCTCTGACTCCCATCACAGGTGCCCCTGTCTCTGCACACCACAAACTATCACTTGAGGTATTATGGAAGAGGGAGAGGGAATCCTGTCCAGACTGTCATGGCCTGTTTCTTCCGATGTGTGGCTCCAGGAAATGGAGAATGACAGAGACTGAACAAGTGTCTTTGGCTCAGAGGAGTCTTGGAGCTGGGTACCTTCTGCCAAGAACCCGCTAAGTGTGGAAGGTCAGGTATGACCGACATGACTGCTGGATGTAATCTGTACGGATACGCCTGATGAAGCATGTTTGCACACTTGGACCATCCCCAAACCCAGTTCTCTTGGAGACTCATTCATGGTAAAGCAGAAACCTGAGTGATGGAAAACCCTGTTGGGTCCGTAGAGGACCAGCCTAAAGGCTCCAGGTGAATTTGATGATGCTTGTTTCTGGATAAGCCGGTCCTTTTCTCTGTGGGCGAGTCTCCTGGTGGTCTCGGCAGACCACTCTCACTGTGGAGGCCGAACTGGAGGAGCAGCGATGCACATGGCTCTCTCTTGCACAGCACAAACTGCAGTGGGCACAAGGTGCTGCTCATTTTGAGGCCCTCTCAAGGAAAGCCCTAACTGGTCTTCCAGAGTCCATAGCGCCAGCCTTGGCAGCCACAGGTCCCCTCTGGCAGCCCCCGGGGTGGCCGCAAGACGATGCGGAAGCAGACTCCAACGCTTCAGTGGCCTTCAGAGAGCGGGGGGCAGCGAGCCCGTGGCTGCTACGCCTTGGGGACTGCGCTCCTCAACCAGGGGCACGCTCCCTCCCCAAACCTGCGGAGAGGTAGGAGAGAAAAAGGTTATTTTTAGTTAACGGCGTGGCTCTCACCGTGGGTGAGTGGGGCCGATGCGAGGGGTCAGCCACCACCTGGAGGGTCAGCGGCCCCTCAGCAGAAGCCCTGCTCGCCCCCCTCACCGCGCGGGCCCCCTCACCGG
>WAAD01024679.1:26809-127946 GCA_013389945.1 Fregata magnificens
GGCGCGGCGGAGCATCGCGGCGGCGGCGGCGGCGGAGAAGCTGCGCCGGCGCTCGCCTCCTCCTCGGCCTGAGCCGTCTCCTCCGGGAAGCCCGAGGTGCGAGCGCATCCCGACCAGCTCGGTAGAGCTGGCTGAGTACCGTCCCCATAACTCAGGCTGAATGCCGCATGGTGCAGGCGGTATTTTATTATTTTTGATTTTATTATTCTTTATTCTTTATTTTATTTTCTTTTTCTGGTTCTTCCACTGTCCAGCCCCAGCATCCCCTGAACCTGTGTAATTCTTACTGGAACCCCTGGAAGTTTTGGGCAGGCGAGGCTATATGCACTCTGCATCCTCTACACCGAGTCCGAGTGTGTTATGCAGAGGCCCTCGGTCACACATGACTAATATAAACCTTGGGGTGCCTTCTGTTTAGAACAGGTAGAGGCATAAAGGAAAAATGCCTGAAATCAGCTGGATCGTTTAGTAAGTTTCTGGTTCCTCGTTCAGCGCAGGTATGGATTTGAGAGCATGTGCAGTCTGGCAGAAACGGGCAGCAGGCCTGGAAGCCTTGTTGCACTGGGTAGCAATCTGCTGGTTTTAACCTAATCCTGCCTAGAAGACCACTGTGCCTGCCCAGAGCGAATCTCTCTCTCGTGTGTTTTGTTCCGAGATGCACGTACCTAAATCAATTGTGTATGTGCAGTAGGGTTTTTTTTCTGTGCCTTTGACATATCAAACAGTTGCTTTTTGGCCTGTTAGCGTTAGGAGGTATGCAGTGTGATAGCTCCTGTGCTGTATGTTCATCTCCTCAGTGCATAATGAGTATGCATACGTCCACAGTTCCAAGTAGTATCTCTTGCCAACTGCAAACAAATTACTCAAGATGTGTTACAAAACATGATTTTATTAATCCTTTTTTTACGTGGCTTTTAATTTCCACTATTTATTTATTTACATATCATTCTAGATGTCTGTTTAACTGTTACATTAAGGTATGCAGCGTGCAATTTGAATGATATACAAAATGCAGTGAACGAAATCGTTGGCCTTGTTTCCTAAGGATGATTCTCTGATAACAAATTGCTGAAGAATTATTGACTGTTTCAAGCATGTTTATGCGATTAGCAAAAATTAACCATCGCTTTTCTATAAAGCACAGTTGATTCTGAACACAGTGTTATGGCTAATTTTTAACTCACATCGTGTTTCACAGTGGAAGTCGATTGCAGAAAATTAACCAGTGGTGACTATCTATTCATGCCTTCTAAACGAAAACATTTCCAGTGCTGTGTTTTTGTACAGGAGTAGTGCTACAGGTTCCCTCTGTTCAATGAGTTGGAGTGAAAGAGTTAGTGTAACAGCTTTTGGTATACCCTTGTTTTTCATGGTTGCCATGGAAATATTTTCATGGCAGGCCTGCACAGCCCACAGGTTTTTCTGAAAGAGCGCTCGGAACAGAGCAGCAGTGCTATGCTGTATTAAATTGTGTGCTTCCTTGCTACCTGCAGACAGCAGCAAGTGGCAGGGGGGGTGTAAGGAACCAGTTTTCTATTTACTTCCCTTTACACCGAATCTTCACCAAAACACTCTGGTTTCATGCTGTAGCAACTTTTCTCCTGTCCTCACACAGAGGCTGGAAAAAATATACTTGTACAAAAATTACTAATGACTAAGCACCTCTCTTCAGTCACTTTCCTTTAGCTACTGTGTACCAACCCTGATTCACCTCTGTCTTCTGCCCACACGCTTCTCTGTAAATCATTGACCTTGCAGCCAGGTGATGGAATTGTGAAGCAGAGGGCAAAGTTGTTTTTCGAAACAAATCTGGGACACGTTATAAGAAAAGTATACAAGAGATGCTTAACCTCCACTACTTACTTATTAATGTTTCCTTTTTGCTCCCTGGTAATAATTTACAGTGTCATAATACTCCTCCTTTGAAAACATAGTGTGCCAAATGAGACACTGTTTTTTGGAGAACATTACCGATCTAGCAGTCCTATACTAGGTGCCCATTTGGAGAGGAAAAAACCCTAAACCAAAACAAAATGTGGGCATGGATGAAATAGCTGTGCATGATGAAACAGATTGGACCCATCCGTGGGAAGATTGTGACCCACTCTGAGGGATATCACCCTCCCCGGGACGTGCTCAGGCAAAGGGAATCCAGGACATTTCCCTGTCAGTTGATATGATGAAGCTCTTCATTCACATTTTCAATCGTCCATCTCTGTATCTGCCATCAGGGGGTTCTTCCTTTTGTATTCAACTATTCTCATAGCTACAGCAAAGGAATATGAGGCAATTAGGTGGAGCCTGCCATTCTACTTCTAGATTTTTCACAAAAACCTTAGCAAATCACAGTAAACAGGACAGAAAGCAGCTGCGTTATATTGTGAGATAGTTTGGTAGCCTAGGCAGCAGGGACAGTATTGTAAGTCACTGACTGATACGTCCTAATTGGTCTGAAAGTTGATTTGATAAGAAGCTTTCCATTCTACCTACAGGAGCCATCTCATCTCCCAAGGCTCAGAGCGATGCATCATTAAGGAAAGCTTTTTCATTAGCTTATTTAACCGTTATGAAATGGTATTAGAGAAAGTTCATTCTGTCTGTTCAGCAAAATGTGATAACCACCCTGGAAGGGGCAAAAAAGGTAAGTTAGGATGGCAAAACTTTGTGCAAGGGATTCCTGGGTAGCTATTATGGAAATAACTGGTGGATGACCTAAGTTTATATGTAGCAATTGATGTTAGGGTTACAAACTGCAAAGTCCACAGGATTTTCTTATCTGTACTGCTGAACTGCTTATTTTTTCTTGATAAACAAGATTAGATACAGGAGAAGCTTAAAGTTCTTTGTAAGAAAGTTCAGTCCATTGTTTACTTGGGCAACCACCTGCAGTGGTGGTTTTAGTTCGTTAGATTTGTCAGAGCCTAGTCTAGCATTCGACTAGAACCTAATCACACTACAGGTGGTGGTAGGTATTCATCGGCATTAGTGTGTTGGTTTGGATCAAGCGTGTACCTTGAGCAAATCTCCTGCTTGACCCTACTTATTGCTCTACAGTGTACACCGCAGAGCAGGCTCAGAGCATATGCATCAGATTCCTTTTTGCACAAGACCAAATGGGAAGACATGCTCTAGGAGCTTACCCTTTGAGCTCCAACCCCTAATGGGGTGTTGAGCCTGTAAGACCATACAAGAGCTAGCCTGAAATAAAGCCCCTTTCATGCATATAGTATGGATGCTGGGTATTCAGGATACAACTGTTTTACTCTGCAGATCTTCTGCTGTTCTGCACTATTTGCTAACATAGACACTGCAAACTTGCTGTCTTGGGATACTTTAAGTTTTGCAGATCAAAGGTAGTAACATGGAAAGAGTAAGCATTTCAATTTTGTGCTCTTCTTCCATGAAGATACAGTTAAAATAATTTACTTGGTCATTACCTGACCACAGATGTGCAGCTGCATCCTCTGTCTCCATCCTCTATGTCTTTTCCTTGCCTACTTTTTTTCATTCTTTAATTTTCTTGTAGCATCAAGACATTGCCAAAAGATCACATTCTACGTACTTGTGAATTTTTATTTGCTCGTTTTACTCCTTGGCACCATCAAGGACAGGAGTAATTTTAAAGACACATGGATTCAGCATGCTTCCCCCCCTGTAGGGAGTGACCATCGTGTCAGTCTCCAGCAAATAGCACGATGTTTGTCACCACAGTGATACGAGTCCGGGTCAAACACTGTTGCCCACAGTCCCAGGGGCTGTGAGGAGCAGCCCACTGCTCTGGCTCCATCCTGGGTGTGTTCAGGCTGTCTAACATGCTCTCAGGAGTATGCAAGTACTGAAGGACAGCTAGTGAGTGAGTGGAGGTGGCCTTATCAAAAGGTGGAGGACTGTGGCAAAAGCTAAGTAGGCATGTTTGTACTGCCTAAGTAGGCAGCCTGAGCAATGCAGGCTTACACAGCCCGGATAGTCCCAGAGGTAAACTTCCAGCCCTGCTTGTAGTATCATAAACCAGCAGAGAATTTGCTCTATATTTACATATCTTACACAGCAGCTAATGACAATGAATTAGGTCTTATGCATGATTTAGTCAACTGAGAAGGCTTTTCTTCCTCAGAAGTTACTATTCTGTATCTAAACAATCTGGATGATTTTGGCATACTTACCACTGACACAGTTTCCTTCTCTGTAGCGCAACTGACAGCTGTAGCTAAGCAGATGTGTTACTTAAAGATAAAAAGCCATGTTGTCTCACTGCCCCTTCCCAGAATGGGAGTAGCTTGCCTTTGTGTTTTGTCTCAGTTCTGTAGCAGCTACTTCACAGAGTGCACTGATACAATGGTAAAGTTTACCATGGGTATAAAAGTTTGCTGAGCAATGCCATGGCGGATTGAAGACCTTCCTTTGGTTTTCTTTTACAGAGGATGTGTCTTGATTCACTTACAAAGCTCTCAGTTATGTTTCTGAAATCAGTCATCATTCAGCTGGACTTCGATTTCTTTGGGAAATTGCATTCATCTCATTACAGTTTCAATCGTTTAATTTTTTTATAGCCATTTTTGAACTTAACATGATTTTCCTTCTGAGCTGATAACCTATTTCATCCTTGTAAACTTCTGTCAGATATTAAGGGGTTTTGCTGCCTTGTGAGACGGTTTGTCAAAATGTGATCGTTCATCTAATTGACTACCTTTGTTTCCTTACAGACTGATTTGTGTCTAAGGTTTATAATTTTATAATGTTGTATGATCCTTGTTTAAAGATTTTTTTTGCTGATTTCGGTGGTCAATGAGAGTGCACTGCAGTACATTGGTATTTAAACCATGAATGTCTAGTATGCTTTTAAATAACCCATCCATGCATTTGTATTTTGTGCAACCTTTTCTTCCTGTCAGTTTTCTGTTCAAACAGCTCGCTTAAAAGTAATGTCAGTGTGAAGTCCCTTAAAAACTGTATTTGCTCCATAAACTGTTATTATGACCAGTATTTGGGGCTGGAGTGCTGTAAGGGAACAGAAAGAGGAATGGACATCAATATCTCAGTTGTGGAGATCCTGAGTTCTGGATAAGTTAGCAAAAAAGGAGGTGCTGGAAAGTGCCTGTCAAGCCACAGGGGAGTTGCATTTACTCAGTCAAGAAACAGTGATAATATTATTTATGGGAAAAGCAAGCTTCCGAGGAGAGAGTGAAATATTTTCAGGGACAAAGCTGCCCACGGGAATTCAACCCATCTTTTTCTTCTACCCCATCTCTTCTTCTCTCCCCTGTCCTTCTTCGTGCTGCCCCCACTGCCAGAAAGATGTTCCCGCATACCTAGCACATATGTGGGGCTGCTGTCCCCACCCCACCCACAGCCCCATGGGACTCAGCTGCACGGACTTAGTGTTAGGAGGGAAGGGCTCTTGGTGGCATCAGGAGCATTAGCAGCTATGGATGGAGAGCAGCGAACTGCTTAAGGAAATGATGGGCGTCAGGATTTTTGTAGGGGGATCTCTGTGTGTTTGTGTAGAAGAAGGGAGGGTGGGGGACTGGATGCGGGAAACACAAAGTGCAGACCATCCCTGGAAGAAAGGGTAGTCCAGTCTAGAAAGTTTGAGTCCTCGTGAGCTACTTCTGGTAACTGGCGTATATGGCAAAATACATCATAGATGCGCTAATTTTTAACACTTGCTTAACACTGAAGAGTCTGGCTGTGGTTCATTAGAGCCTTTGGCATCTTACAGTTACAAGGATTAGGTTATGGTGGTGACCACTGGTTGGCACTTCATGTTTCAGGTGGTTAAAGAGTTCCATGAAGTTTTAATTAATTTGAAACCTGTTCATTTTACAAATGCTACTTTGTACTATTCAACTTCTTCACATTTTTCAGTTTCCACCATATAACTCAGCTGGGAGTGGGGGCGGGTAGGGAGGAAAGATGCCTTTGTAGCCTCCTGGCTCCCAGCCAGCTGGTCTTTATCTTGATGGTATAATTCACATATAAAACACTGAATGCAGTCTGTTCGGTTGACTGCACACGGCAACAGCTGATCAAACAGCCAGTTCATACTATGCATCATGATTACCTGGATAGCTTGCATATAAACTTGCACCCTGTTTGCTTGAGTGATAGATCTGTGTTTGAATGCATTAAATATTGGAGCAAGACACCTCTTTTGTTCCAATATGAGTTAATTTTTTATGAGGCTAGTTTGGCCGGAGGCTGAATCAGTGAGTTATGCTGAATAATGAGCACAAATGAGGAAAGGAAAGAGTGTAAATTCTTTTATTTTACACCTTAGATACTTCTCTTTTCCTCTATGCTTCTTTCACCTTCCCCCTCTCCCCCCCCATATTATATCAGAATGGTACAAATCTAATGGTAGCATTTTTTCTTTCATACCACAGATGTTTTAATGAGCTGTTTGGCTTATAAAGTTTCTCCTGCCTGCACTTAGAGATGGAGGGAAGACAGTCACTTGAAAATCTTCATATTCAGTGGCTCCCGTTTGGGCTTCTCTGGATGACATCTATATTCTCAGCCTTTGGTATCTCAGCTAGGGAATGGTTCATCCTGAGCTGGCTGTCAAGAATTGGGATATCAGCAAAGAGCTGGCTGGCATGCAAGGTGATTTATACAGAATGCTGAGAAGCGGTGGGGGGTTCACCTTCATTTTTCAGTTGTTCAAATAGATTAAATGTTCACAAATCCTTGTAACCTTTACAAGCTAGTAGTATCTAGCCTGCATGTGCGTGTGTGTGTACACTTACCTACTTGCATACGTGTGCTGTGATGATGATAGGAATTTCCAGAGTGACACTGGGGCACAACTTGGTGGATATTTGAAAGTGACACTGAGATATGCTCGATATAAATCCATAATTATTAGGTGCAACTGGCTGAAAATAGTCAGGTGAAGATCAAGGAAAACATGAAACAAAACAGATAGACATGGAATGAGGGCATGGTGGCTCTGCTAGGGGCTTTGCTAGCTGCCATGAGAAGTGACCTTCTCTAGATGGATGCCTGCGAATCACCAGATACTGAGAAATCTGGGTAATTACATGTTACTCTTTAATGTCAAGATATGAGAATGGTAGTCTGTTTATTCTTTAAGTTCACATCTTCTATTTGATCATGTATTTTGAGCATTTACTTTTCTCAGGGGACTAAAAAAAAAGAATTCTTTGCTTGAGAACATGCAAGAGTTACCAAAACAGATAAGCATTTCTCTTCTGAGGCAACTGCTGCATAATTTTGCAAAATTTTCCAGATGTAGTTTAGTCTTTCCCCTCCCCCCCCACTGCTGTGTGTGGAAGGCAAAACTCTTCTTCAGAGTAAATCTGGCTGGCATCTTGTTTGTTTGTGTATCTCTTCATAACAGTAATGTCTAAAAGGATGCTTTTAGTGAACTACCCATATAGTGCCTCCACCAGTTCATTGTGCTAAGCTTTGTTTGTCCCAATGCTGTGGTATGTTTGTTGTTGTGCTACCTTGTCTTTCAGTTATCTTTATCTCCTTTGTTTCTTCTGTCTGTCTGTTGTGTTTTGAGGCAGCCTAGGTTGGTAAACTAGCAGAAAGGGATGACCTAAGCCAAAGGAAGCCCTGGCATTGAAAGTGTGAGATAATACTGCAGTACAGATAATGATGATGATAATACTAATAATAATGCAATTAACTTTAACTCATCAGTATATCCTGGGGCTATAACAAAGGACAAGCAGAATGTGTTTGGGTTTTTCTACCTGACTGGAGCCCAGAAACAGACTTCTGACTCTTCCTTTCGAAGTGTGAGGTTGGCATTGAATGGGTATACTGCTCCATGTGTAAGACATCACAAGTCCATAAAATGAACAGAATACTGAATAAATGATTGTTACTAGAAATACTTATCCTTTGAAATGCTGGAGTGCCCAGTTTTGTCAATCTAAAGTTTCACTGGGAACTTCATATGTAAAAATACAGTGGAGACTAAGGGGAAGCCCTGTGCAAGGGCAGAACAGCTGTGGCTTCAGCGCTTGAGCCTGGGCACCACTGCACTGAAGGCGCTGGGTTTCCACCCAAATGCAGCAAGCTGTCTTCATGCCATGCTTGGCAGGGCTTGAGCTTAAGGCACCACTACTTTGCTCATCTCACTCATAACTGGCCAGGCTCTGTATCACTTAATCAGGTGCGACACCTGGGACAACTGTAGACTGAATGTTTTTAATGTTGGTTTTAAAACTCTGCTTAATAAATACGGCTCCCTGCACTGTGAATGAATCATCCAGGAGCACTGCCAGGGAGAAGAGGTCACAGAAAGTTGGGACTAGCGTTTATGCTCCCGTACAGTTGCATTAACTCATGGGGACGCTCATACTGACCGCAGTGACAAGGTTACAGAACCAGTGCTCAGACAGAAAAACTCATTGCCTTGGCTAGACAATGAAATGCAAACAGAAATAAATTATATTTGCTCATAGAGTGCCGTATCTGAGGCAGAAATATTATGTCCTTTGTACAAATATTTTAAGTAAATGTACATTTTAAGCAGATAGGCAGATTGAGAATATATTTTTTTGCTCCTTGGCGTTTCTGAAACTGTAATTTTATTATTTTATTATTTTTTAAGTTGTCTAATGTTGTAGGTGAGTGATATTCATTTTAATGGCATTGACTGCTGCACAGTGATACAGCTTAGGAAGAGAGAGTATCTCCCCCCCATGGTCAAAATACTTGCATCAAAAAAGAGTTGCTTTGATGTCTTTCACTGTACTGTTCAGCACGTGGAGATAAGGCATTGAGAATAACCAAGAGTGGCAATTTAGAGAGACCCAGCTCTACCATGTTTTTAGGTTCTGAACTATAATTTTTGTATCTTTCTTCATGGGATTGAGTCAGATATCTAAAGTACCTTTGTAAAGGTGGCCCAGATTAGAGAAGTTAAGAGGTTACCTTCACCCTGAAAGCGTATGGGTGTAGGTGAGGGGCTAAGTTGATTAAAGGTGTTGTCAGCTTGTAGTATCTCATTGTCCTCGTAGCCCTTTTCTTTTCAGCAGTATTGTCACCTAGACAGCTCTTGGAGCAATCTGGATGCTGTGTACCATGTCTTGCAGAGGACTAGGAAAGCAATGAAGCAGGAAAACAGACTATTGTTCATGCTCACCATTTTTGATAGCACTGTGCCAGCCTAATGTGAACGGAGTTTCAGGCAGTGTGCTCTTAGCTATCTCTGTTGTAGTGCTCTCATTACAATTCTGAGCATGTACCTTGAATTTATAAAGGGATAGTATTCTTCACAAGAGCAAAATCCCTTGACCTTTCCATAATGTGAGGAAAGTTACAAAAAAATGCCTGTATCACCTTAACTTACCCAGACCCTGGGCCAATGTTGGTTTTGCTTTTTTGTTGTTGTTGTTTTGTTTTTTATTCTGCTTACAATCCTTATGTATAATGCCTTGCAGGCATTATTGTCTCAAGCCATTATTTCAGTTAAAACATTTTTAGCTGGCTAATCATGAGTGACAGAGGTAAAGGTGACCAGTGCCAGGTTCAATGTCTCAGTGGCAGAGCAGTAATCGGATTGTGTTCATTAGAGCAGTCAACACAAACGAAAACAATGCCATTAAATTGCAGTTTCTAACACAGTAATGCAATAAAGAAACTGTGGAAGATTTGAAAGAGAAAACCCACTGGTGCAAAATGGCTGCTTAGCTGCAGGTAAGTACATGCCTTTTCTCTGGTTCTGCTCTCCATCCTTTCAGTATCGCAGCAGTAAGCAAACTGTATTGCGCTAATGGCACTGAACTTACAGGGTGGTTTTGGGACATCTCTTAAAAGGAGGTCAGAGAACCCTGAGTATAAACAAGGAGGCTTTTTATTTGAACTTTAGAGTAATTAGGTCTAAGCAACAGCAAACAGGATTCTTCCATTAACTGATCTAATTTTTAGATGCTAGGAACTTACCCAGAGGCTATTACGGGTCGAAGGAGTGTTTTTCTGCATCCCCCCAAATTTACCTCAGCTGCCTGGGGGGTATTCCTCTTTATGTCTTCCTATTACCCTAGGTCAAATGCTGCAATTGTGTTGACCGCTAACAAAGGGGTTCTCCTCAAAAGTTCTGTGGTGATAAGACAGGTGGATTTTGTTTCACTGGGTACAGTGCAGCAGTTTTGGTCAAACTCATTTATTTACCATGTGTATTTTGTATGTATTTCTGAGAAATGGAGAGTCAGACATGGTAGGTAAGGGTTACTGTATACAGACAACTAGGGAAGTTGTGTTCATGATGTGATCCCACAGCAACGCCGGTTTCTATAACTTCATGTAGGTTTTGACAGATTTGCTGTTCTTTCTTAACATTTCATCTACTTCAGGTTTTGTGATTTTTTTTGTGAGACTCATCACTTCATTAAGGAAAGAAATTAAATTCCTGGCCCCTCTGGTCAAAATGAGACTTAGACTCAAAACCAAGAAGACAAATACAAGTCTTGAGACTTCTAAAATGACAGCTTCAAAATGTTAAATGTCCATGGACAAAGGTGGTCTGACTAATATTTTTCATAGAATCATAGAATCATTAAGGTTGGAAAAGACTTCTAAGATCATCAAGTCCAACCATCAACTAACACCACCATGACTCCTAAACTAGGCCCTGGAGTGCCACGTCTACACCTTTTTTGAACGCCTCCAGGGTAGACGACTCTACCACCTCTCTGGGCAGCCTGTTTCAATGCCTAACCACTCCTTCAGTAAAGAAATTCTTCCTAATGTCCAATCTAAACCTCCCCTGACGCAACTTGAAGCCATTTCCTCTCGTCCTATCGCTAGTTTCTTGGGAGAAGAGTCCAGCACCTGCTTCCCTACAACCTCCTTTCAGGTAGTTGTAGAGAGCGATAAGGTCTCCCCTCAGCCTCCTCTTCTCCAGACTAAACAGCCCCAGTTCTCTCAGCCGCTCCTCATAAGACTTGTTTTCTAGTCCCTTCACCAGCCTCGTTGCCCTTCTCTGGACACGCTCCAGCAATTTTGAATACTTATGTTAAGAAATACTTGACTTCATTTACCTTAGTGACCCTGAACACAACTTTTATTTGTTTATATGTAATAAATTATGGTATGTTTCCTTTTCTTGCTATCAGTCTTGTGAAACGTCTTTACATCCCACAATTTCTCCATTCACCCCAGGGCAGATGACTGTGCTTCTTCAGCAGGCTGAGTCGTTATGCCATTTCCAAGGTGCATTTTGTGCCAGATCCTCATGTCGAGCCTCGTGCTATGTTTGTTTACTGTCCTGGACCTCATCATGAGTGCTCAGGCTGCAGTGCTGCGGGCTGCTCGGCCCACTGGCTCTGAGTAAAGGAGCATGTTACCTGGATGTCTCTGCAGACAGTGATTTAGATGTGGCCGAACAGGTTGAGAGCAAGGAAAAAGTCCTCAAGAAACTCATCAGTTTTGGCTTTATTTACAAGGTACGTTGCGGCAGCCACTGCTCATGCAGACACGCTTGAGCTCTCAGCTGCCTGCCTGGAGGATGACTTGGCATGCAGCTACTGCACCTGCAAATACACTGGGAAAACCAGGTGTTAGCCCCTGCTCAAACACATGTTATCAAGGGGGATGCTGTTAGCAATTAACCAAGCCAGTGTAGAGCTTGTTCACACATGTATATCCAAGTTGTGGAGGCACAACAAAGGTAAAAATCAACTCCTTGTCTCTTGAAAGTGTTGGATTTTTCTAACCTACGTGTACAGCCAATGTTTGTGTGCAAGTCTCAAGTGTCTGGCATCTGTTAAAAATGTTAAGACTCCCCTGGGCAGTACTTTGTAAACATATCTTTGGTGTTAAGATAAATAAATAAAGAGGAGGAGAGAGAAGTATCGGTAAATTTCATGAATCTGAGGAAATCCAGGTGTGAGATATGTAAGTTCTGCAGTAAGACCTGCAAGTAAGTACAGCACAAGTATGATGGCAGCCTGTTTTTCTGCTCAACTTACAGTTTTAGTTGGAGAGAGAAATTTTTAAGGTTATAAAGTAAACAATTTTTTGACAGCCATCTTAGAAGCTATTAAATGAATGCCAGTGGCTTAGAGACTCTTTCTTTGCCCTTTACATGAATTTAAATTTAGAATTTGTAGGTGATTTTTATAATTGCATATATGAGAGAAAAGAGATTTTTTTGTTCTTAGAAAGGAGATAATAAACATGGGGGAACATGATAAAGCAGTGAATAATACAGAGTAGGTACATCAGGAACTGTGGGAATGCCTTCAGAAATAAACTCTTACTTACAGCTTTACAATCTATCCCCCTCCAAGTTACCCGCCCTGTCCCTTGTACACTGCAAGGGAATTGGGTGTAGCCCAAGGGAGAAATAAAATCTTGCTGATGGGCTTGCTGTTGTGTATCAGTTGTCTAGCCGTCCAGTGTATGACAGAGGTATCCTGTGAAAAAGAATAACTAAATGGAAGAAGGCGCAAGTATCATTTAGAAAAGTGTCAGAGATGCAACTTCCAGTTGTGTCCTTTCTAGTGAAATTTTTGTGGAAATGCTAAGGTAAAAGGGTATTTCACTAAATTTGCTGATTCCAGGTAGAATCAGACTGGTGTTACAAAATTTCAATCAGTTTTTTAAAGTATTTTTTTAAAATGTTTTTTTAAATAGTCAGATGTGTTTACCTCTAGGACTTCATTGTAGCCCATAATATATGGGGGTCAGATGAAAAATGTGACTTGTCACATTTGTCAATCCAAATGTGAGTTTGGATTCTGCCCTAGCACAGAAATTTAAGATTTTCTCTTAAAAAAAAAAAAAAGAAATTCAAATTAGTTGTTCTGTTAATATAAGAAAGCTGTTAATGCTAGGAAGTGCAGTTATAATGAAGCTGTTTAATCAAATGGTGCAATTTAAGATGTTTAGCAGGTACAGAGATCTCAAACAGGGAAGAAATAAGTTGGAACTGAAGAGGAAATAATTATTGTGATTATTACATTTGCGTAAGATCCTTGTGAATGCAGAGTGCTGCATGATGGAGAAACGATTTTCATGGCTTGCACTTGCATTATAAAATTCTGGGGGAGGCAATCTCTCGCCGGTATCTCCAAGTGGCTGCGGTTGGGTACCAGGTTGCTATGGTAACAGATGAAGGCTTGCCTGGTTAAACATCATCTAAGCACAATGGTATTTTCAGTCTGGGGCTTCAAATAAGACCTATCATCTTGGCTTCTTTGTTGTCTGTGTTAATTATCTGCCTATTGATTCTCTGAGCAGAACTGCAGGTGAGGCTGCTTAACTGTATGTTTTCCACTATATATATGGCGCTCTGTTGCTCCTTGAAGAAAGCTGACCTGCAATGGAAACTGGACCCAATTACTGTGCTCTGTGAAGCGGTGGCAAAAGTGATTGAACCCTTATATTGTAACTCAGATCTGATTCTGTTGAAGTGCTCCTGGGGAGGAGGGGAAGGTGCCATTGGGTGACAAAACATTGTGCCCGAAATGGGAGTACCAACAGCATCAGTCACATTTTTGGATGAACTTTATATTTGAATGTGGTTGGTTGCCTCACTTGTGAGCAACAGGGACAGTATTAAAGGTCTGCCTTTTGTTAGTGATGTGCGAGGCAGTGAGAGGTAAGCCAGGGGCAGTGCTGAAATGTGTGAAACTTGTAAATGGTTAAACTTCTCAAGAGGAGATCTTACATCATGCATGACAGATTTTTCCAGGCTTTGCTTCCTGGGCTTCGTGTATGCTCTGTTTGCAGCAATTGGTGTCTTAAGCACAGAGAGGCTGCTCTGACTCTTGCCCAAAAAAGAGGTTGTGGTTTATAGGAGTTTCCTGCACCAATTCTTAGTTTCTGAAAAGCAAACCTCAACCTCATGCCCCAATATTCATGTGCTAGTATTCATTTCCATTTTAATATGTTTTTGTTGCTGTTCCTGGCGCCTTATCTGTCCTTGTATCACTTTGTCTCAGAGCTCTCCCTCCGCAGCATCCAGTCCTCTCGCTGTTATTATAGTAACAGTCCAAGAGCCCATTTGGGATCTTGGGTCCAGCTCCAGGGCACAGGTTCGGGGTGATGTGGCAGTACCGTGATTCCAAATGTGTGAGATACCAAAAATAGCAAAATTCCTGCCTGTCAGTATTGCACTGTAATGTGGTATCTGTGACAGCATTCTTGGCTTATCCTGTACTGTGCATGCTGTGAGGCCCACTCCAGTCCTTCGCTGTGCCATGTGATCCTCCTGAGCTTCTGCCTTCACTTCTTCCACCTTTCCCCCCAGTTACATGTTTGGCATCTCCATTAGTGATGAGGGAGAGGAGGTAGAGGTAGGCTGTGTTCCCTGCCTTTCTCAGCAGTTATCTGCCTAATTTCTCCAGCAAAACTTTGGACCAGAAGAGAGCTGTCAAGTAGGTGAGAGAAGGGGGTGGACCTGCCCCAAAATAAATAGTAGGGAGTAAATAGTAGGGAGGTGCAATAGGGTGGATGAAAGGTGCATAAGGAAACAAGGTGGTGGTATCTGGGCTGACTGCTGTGAATCGGCTGTGTTTCAGTTGAGTCTAGAGAACTATCCTTTCACAAGCTTCTCTGTCTATTCAGCTCTTGTGAATAAACTGCCTCTGTTCCCAGCTGTACTGAAATGTTTATTCATTAGGTTTTGATAAAGAAAGTCAAATCTCATATTCCTTAATCAGTGTTGGTAACTGAATATTATTAATTGATTAGTCAATACCTGTTAGCATGATAAGCCAACAGAAACCAACAGTGACAACAGCCTTCAGATTATGTATTCATTCTGTAAATTATTAGTAACTACTATTGATCCTCTCCCAACTGATGAAATATTTGTCTTTTTTTGAAGAGCAACTTTTTTTTTTTTCCTTTAACTAGTAAGCTATATTTATTTGGGAGTTTTGTTGCCTATTTTTCCTTCAGGAGCCAATGTCTTTTTGCAAGTTTCAAGGGTGGTCCATGTTTGCATGCCTTGATTGTTTTCTGTATTTTGTTCTTCCTTGGTATCCTCAAATGTTTGTGAGTGTAGTCAAGGCCAGTGATCCAGCCAGATAGAATTGCAATAGAATTTCCTCAAAAAGGAAGTATGGAAAGACCTTTATCAGTGTCATTACTGGCTTTCTCACTAACACTTATGTGAAAACCCAAGATAAATAAGCCCATGAAGCTAGAAATAAAAGCAGGACAGTATGATCTTTTAATGGAAACATCTGCTGCTTTTCTTCAGAAAATGTCAAATCCTTTAGATAGATAGTTCTGCACCATTGTCTCTTTTTTACAGATGGGGAAACAAAGAACTTAAGTGATTTAACCAGCACAGTGCAGCAGGTTCATTGCAGCGCTGGGAACAGGATCTGGTTCTCCTACTCCCAAGCCACTAGTTGATGACCAGGATGTTCTGTAGCACCTTTAGTAGCTCTCATTAATATTCTCTCTCTGTCCAGGGCTGCTATATTTTCTTCATTATCGTTTCATTCAGTCCTGCTGTGCTAGCTTTGGCCATCTGTTTTTCCTGCCAGTGCTTTTGCCATTTCTTCCATGGCTGCCTTATGCTTGGAACAATCTGCTTGGATGACTCCTTCTCAAAAACTACATGTACTAGGATGCAGACAGGAAACTGATTGCCTTCAGATGGTGGCAAGGCAGAGAGCCAGAAAGGATAGCTAAATTATGATGTATTAGTGTGGCTTCTAGCCTGGTCTGTGCTGAACTTTATTCAACACATCCTATTGATTCAAGAGGATGATGCAACCCTCTAGAATGTAACTCTTGTCATCCCCCTAGAAATTCACTCACATGTGGCCAAAGAAAGAACCTCAGTTTATACAAGCCTCAGTTTGTGTGCTGAAGTAAAAGGCAGAGATGGTCTTAAGAAGTTGAGAGGTTGCCGGCTGTATTCCCTCCATGTTGTGCACCCTCTCTAGTTCCCTTCATTCCCATAGCGGCTTGACACACTTGCTGCAGGGCCTGACATTAATATTTTCCTCTGCAATTATGAGGATTTATGGCATCAGAACTAAAATGAGATGTTCCCTCCTGTATTCCCGTTGTTCCCTCTCTTGTTGTCTCAGCTTCAAGAATTGCAAGATGGAAATAAAAGTGTACTGAGAAAATGGATGAGGAATGAAACAATTTTTTTGGGTACGCTTACCCATATTTTTTCTTCTTATTGCCACACAGAAGCGCACATTCTGTCTCTTCTGAGTCAGACCATGTGTTCTTCAGGAGAACCCTGTGACCTGACTGTGTGGGAACTTTGCTAATGTACTTTAGAATATTCAGAGCTGGAAAGCAGACACTTACAACAAGCTTCAGGAAAACTTTTGAAATTTAGGATGGTCCTAATAAAACTTCACTTCGTCCTTTTTTTTGTTGGGGTTATAAAAGATGACGTGCTGATGTTAGAAAGCTGTCCTCCCCAAGTTCTCTGCCTGGCTGGATGACTATCATAACAAGTGCTGGCTTATGCATCAGAAGAGCTAAGCCTGTGATGCAAAAGGTGTTCAGCACATTTAAAATTTGACCACAAACTCTTTTAATATGTGGCTTCAGTTCCATTTCATGATTATTGGTTTTTTTAATTCCACCTCAGCCCCCGGCAAAGCGTCTGAATGAAAAATTCAGGATTTGGATGGATAGCTATGTGAGTGTTTACATGTCAAGTCACAAAAGCCATGGGGTCCATATACAGAAATATTCTTTAATTGTTTTTCTTTTTGTCTTTTAGGTCTTTCAGCAGCCAAACTGCTGACTGAGTCAGGCTTGAACGTGGTGTTGCTGGAAGCCAATGACAGGGTTGGTGGAAGAACTTTCACCGCAAGGGTAATTATCTCCAAACCCATTTATACTACATACACATACATGTAGTATATACTATACATACATATAATTATACACATGTATGGTGTGTGTGTATATATATGTATAGTATACATATACTACATGGATAGTGTACATAAATTTATTTATTTATCTTTCCTGCTAGAGGACCTACCTGATGGAAAATTTCTAGAGTACTAGCAGGTGGGAAATTTCCTGATATTGTACCAGCAAGAATAGGGACAGACTGGCATGATGGTGGGGACAGAATATTTCCATGTGATCTGCAGGCTCTGGAGCCATCAGTCCTTTCCTCTGGGAAGGAGAACATGATTAGCTAAGTTTCAAAATCATTTCCCGGGGAGAGACATGGGAGAAATCTCTATGAAAAACCACCCGTAAGGCCAACCATGCTACAGTGGAGTGAAGAACCTTGAGCTGAACCGTAACAAGCCCTGTGAGGAGTGACATAGGCTAGAGGAATGGCAGGGGTGGCTGGGAACTAGAACCAGGATGTCTCCCTTCACTCCTTTATCGTCTGCCCTACCTTGACCTGGGAGACCCCCTCCCACTCTGCTCATTAGAAAATCTTACCTGTGGTACTTCCTAGTACAGTCTGTTTTGAACTACTCGTTGGCGAGATGCCTGACTGAACAAGAACCGCACAGATGTCTCTGACTCTGCCCTTCTCTCTCTGCCTGTCAGGCTCCTTCCTCTCGTGTTTAAGGCTGTAATGTAACAACAGGCCAGCTAAGCTGGTTATGAACTCCTTATCTGAGATTCTTGGTAATGGCCACGCCAGAACTCTACCAAAGAATTGAAGTTTTCCATGGGGAGAGGAATCTCGGCCAAAATGCTCTGGGAGTGTTTCACTTGAAGAATTCCTCTGGATTGCTCTTTTAACTTGTGTGCTGTTTACAAAGGGCTTATATTTTTTTTTAATCTTTCTTTTTTTTTTTCCCTTTTGTGTGTTGTGTGTGATGAACTAGAGTAAGCAAGTTAAATATGTGGACCTTGGAGGAGCTTATGTGGGGCCAACACAAAATCGTCTCCTGCGGTTATCTAAAGAGTTAGGAATAGAGACGTATAAAGTGAATGAAGTTGAGCACCTGATACACCATGTCAAGGTAAGATGCTCTCAAGCATGCTGCTGTAGACAGGCAAGTTGTAGTGATCTGCTTTCTCATTGCTTTCCATCCATGCTACAGTGGATTATACCTGTTTAAGTACCCATCATCTGAGTTTCCTGGAGAAAAATAAGTGTGTTGGTGATGAAGAACTCATACAAATTACTATACGCATGCACATCTACATGTGTACCCTGTAGACGCATCCTGTTAGCTGATGCCTTGGTTCAGGTCTGAGCTTTTAACTAAAAGCTCTCAAAAACCTTCATTGTTTATGAACAGTACAACTGTGACTCTTCTGTACAGGTCAGCTCTCATATACACTGCCCAAGTTCTCTGAAAGTCCCTTTCAGAAGTCCTAGCAGTATCAATCAGGCTGAAAGTTTGTCAGGATGGGCTTCCTAAACCAGTGACAATTATTATCCTGACTGAAAGAAATGTGAGAAGTTAAGTCTGG
Source organism: Fregata magnificens (assembly GCA_013389945.1). NCBI lineage: Eukaryota > Metazoa > Chordata > Aves > Suliformes > Fregatidae > Fregata > Fregata magnificens. The sequence goes on from WAAD01024679.1 coordinate 45,176, forward strand.
TTTTGCTGATGGGAAAACTAACATGCAGAGTAGCAAAAGGCATTGTAATAGTAATTGCAAAAGGCTCTTGGAGTCAGACGTTCTTGTGGAGGCAGGTCTAAACGATCTGTTCACAATCTGAAACAGGGCAGCTATGGCAAAGCTGTTGAAAAGCCCACATATTTTCAGTATTCATACTACGCTTTCTCCAAAAGAGCATCCTTTCTCCTTTCCTGATATAGAGCAGTGTTGCACTCCCACAGAAGGGAAACTTTCTATGTTAGTCCTGAGGAAATCAACATTGAGTTTCATTATATGCTTATGAAAAGCCATTGTGCAATGACTGGCAAAATATTTGTCAGATAGTAGTTGGTGTTTGATCAAAGGTTAAAGAAAACATTGACAGATTTAAAAACAGCACTAGGGAAACAGTGTTCTGCCGTATGTTCTCCAATATTTTTCCCACTCGATTGTTATTAAAAAAAAAGTGTGTTCTCAAAGTGATTTGCTATGTTTTGTTTTGTGTGCCTCTGGCATCATCCTCAAAGCCAAATTTTCTGCTTGTTGACACTATTTAGCCTTCAGAGTCTCCTCAATAGCAATAGGGGGTCATGCCATGAGGGGAAACCTTAACGGTAGAAGACAATTGACATGGCCAGTCAAGATGAGCAGCTCCGAGGACACCCTTGCTGCCCTAGCATGGGGGCATTTGAAAATGCTGCCAGAAGTCATTGAAGCCAAAGCTGAAGCTGACATGTGGGCCAGATTTATTGTCAGCAGCCAGTCAAGCATGGCTGCTTGTTTGGTAAGTCAGACCCCATTTTCTTTTAGGATCTCTAGGAACCAGCTTGTGGAGGGATATCCGTATTACTATGCTGGTTGAAATAGCCTTTTGTTTTCCAACAGGTTTTAAGAGCGAGGAAAACAGAGAATGGCACAAAAGTAGAAGTTTGTGCTCTTGCCAAGGACATCTGTCTCCCTTGACCACAAGTGTCTTATTGCATGGGTTGCCAGAGGTTGCGCATAGCCTTTTACCATCATCTATGAATACCTTTTAGCCCAGGGTGCTGAGTGCTGGTGTGAGACAAGGCTCTTAGCTTTCCTCCCTACCCAGCACTGACAGGACTTGCTGGCATTCAGGGACGTATCCCAGGCTGGCGGAGAGGGGCACGCCTTAGCTCTGTCTGTATGTTGGGCATAGAAAGGGCCTTGAATCGGGACACTAAGGCATTAAGACACAAGTCCAGGGAAATCTATACAGTAGTATGACTTGTATCCAGAAATCCAGAGGTGGGGGAAGGCACTCTGCTCCTGGAGGCATTCAAGCCATCCAAGCCTGGAGATATGGGGTGCTTGCTACTTTGGTTAATGCCTGCATCTGTGCAAACAGATCCTGGGGGAGCTGTGAGGAAGGCTGAGGGCCTGGGCTTGCTCCAGCACTCACGTGCCTGTGCTAAGACCTACTGAGAGATGCTCATAGATGACAGGTTATACCCTTACAAATGTCAGGGGGATGGAGCATCCATGGCAATTTGATGCAGGCAAGTGGTTCAGTCTGTGTGCTGGTAGGCATGTGTGAGATTGGCACACGCAGACATGCGGAGCCACGGAGGCTCGTACTCTACCCTGGGCTTGGAGCAGTGTTTATCTCATAGTTAGGTCAGGTTGCTTGGGGCCATTCCCAGTCAAGTGTTGAAAGTCTCCAAGGAGAGAGATCCCATCTGCTGGCTGAGGTCCTCCCAAGGCATGCTAAGAGCCTGCAGGTTGGATTAAGGCAGAGTTTGTACGCTCAGGCTCCCAATGTGGCTGCCTGTAGGAGAGCTCCTGAAGAGAGGAGGTAGAGAAGTGTGTGCCAGGACTCCGTGGTAGCCAAGCAGGGGATAGAGAGAGGAGATATTCCACGGTCAGTAGCTCCTCCTTTGAATCTCCTAATTTCACTCATTTTAAATCTTTTATTTCCTTTTTGCTTCTGTGTTTATACAACTGTGGAAAAGTATTGTCATAGCTGAAGAATTACTTGCAGCTAAAGAATTGGAAGATGAACAGTATACAGTAAACATATGCATTGTTTTGTGGCCAAATCAGTGTAATGATCTTCAGACTTTTGCATTTCATGTAACTGTAATACATTCCTTACAGATCTCTTGCTTTCAGCCATGTGGCTTGCCCATGCGTTCCCTGAAAATGGACAGTGTTCTTGTGTGCTCCCTGAAATTTAATTAGTACTCTCAAGTCATAGCTTGCAAATCGGATTCCAAAATAGACAAAGGTCTGTTGCCCCTGTGTGAATTTGAAGTCATGTGCTGACCCAAGCTTTGTGACTGCAGCCAAATCTAATTAAATTCTGGACCACAAAATTCTCTCTGAACCCAGAGAGGCAATGAAACCTAAAGGTTTTGGTTCTTCTCTTGCTACACAATCAGGCATCACAGTGCATCTTGTAAAATCAACTGCTGTTTTTACATACACCCAAAGGCAAAATCCAGCCTTTCATAGTTAAATTAATTTTAGAGGCTTTTTAATACAAGTAACATATGCAGCTTCTTTGTACTACAAAATGAAAAGAATGCATTTTGTTGGTCCCTGGGTGGGTCGTTGCTAATTGGGCTTTACCAACTTGATTGGGTTGTGTGGTTTTTTCCCCCTCTAATCTTTTTTAATGTCAGGTTCTATTGTGAGATTATTTTTGGTCTCGCTTATATTGTGTGTGATATCTTCACAGAAACTCAGAATTATATTTCTTGCCCTACATTTTTTCTTCTTTTCCTCCACTTGTTAAGCAGCCTTTTTCATGGTCTTTGAAAGGAGATTAGTATGTTCTTTTCATTTGTGTAAATACTGGTTTATCAGCCTTAGTGAGAAAATTAGTATAGCTCTGCAAGTAGTATTTGGTAGGCAAATTGCTGCCTGAATACCATTGCTTTTCAATAGCGTAGCTGAAGTTAGGTTCATAAATCCAGACTTAAGAAGCAAAAGCAGAACTGTCTGGGAGGTCATCATCTCCTAACAGTGTTCCCATTGGACTGGTAAGCAGATGTAGAACACTTCTTAAAATAAGATCACTTTTCCTTAGCTGCCCGAGAGAGGATTCAGGGCCCTACCTTAGATAGGTAGACTTGTAACTTTTGACCGGTGGTGTTTATTTACCTCACCAAAATGACAGTTTTTGTCTTAGAAAAACAAACCAAAGTATGTATAGTCCAGGTGATTTTTACCTTTGCCATGTTACAGTCCCTGGAAAGAAGTGTTGAAATACGAAAACATGTCAATTATTGTGAGGGTTTAATTATCAACATATTTGCTTCATTAATTCAAATTGCACTTCACTTTTGTGCAGTCCCAATAGCCATGCAAATTTCTTGCATTTTAAAACACAAATTTATCAAATGTTATCAAATATAACACAGGTTCCTTTGCTAAGTAAGATAACTGTGGAACTGGTTTACTCTGCTACCCTAAATCTGTGGAAAGAAACATTTCTTTGTATGACTGGTTTGCCGAATTAATCTTTTTAGGGTGTGATTCCTTGATATACAGTCAGGATGATCTACCCTTTGTCCTGCTGTGGTGCCAGCTGAATACCCTCTGATCCCATTTTTGCTGATGGAGAGCTTGCACTAAAACCTGGCAACATAGACTGGCAACAAGACTCCTCTTACTGGCTACACTAGTCTAACAGAGCTTGTTTCTCAAAATCTAGTCATTGGCCTGCGGTAGATCCCTCCACTGCCATTGATGTTCATTATAATTTTTTTTCCAAATGTTTTTTCCACCAGAACTTTCTATGGGATAATGCCATGATCCTTCCTGGAATTTCCCCAGATTATAGCATCTTTGCTAGAAAGTGGTAGTAACATTTATTCCTGTTAATCTCTGTGTTGTCTCAGTGCAGACTGCGGACAGTGCAAACAGCTGGCTTAGGTAGCTGGCTGTTTTGACAGTGTATTGCACCTGAAGCAGTCCCTCTGTGGTGGTAATTGAGGTGAGTCCTGCTAGTTGTTTCCTTAGCACCAAAAGGCAGGTTTGGCATTGCACACATGCCCAGGGGTCTTTCAGATTAAAATGCTGGGTGAAACATGAAGCATCCCCTCCCTACTTACTGGACAGGTTCTTGACAGTGAGCTGCTGATTACTTCATTACCTCAGTTAAGTTCCCTGTAAAAGAATGGAGTTTTCTCATACCCATTCATCTTACAGCAGCACTGGCTAGAGGTGTCCAAATGCATGTCATGCCCTCTTCAAGTTTAGCACAACTTTCATTTACAATCAGCATCTCTGGGGACAATGCTAATGTGAACCCAGTCTGTAGCACATCAGTGAAGGTGAATATTTTGTCTTATACATGCAATACTGTTGACTAGGACCACAAATCTGCGCTAATGTTAGTGGGTTACATACTGATCTACAATAGATCTGCAGAAAAAAATTTTACAGCCCTCTTGGGTGTCATTCATTTTCAGCACTATTGTGCTTATTAAAATGCAGTTTGCTGTGGTCTTGTTCATGAATGAAAAAATGTGATGGTCCTGTTGTATTGGGATTTAATTAGCATCTGGAAAAGTGACTGCTGTATCTGAAGTTACAGAATTTATTGGTATTTCTTCTGTGATATCAGTGATATATGCACTGAAGCTAAGCAATATGATTTATTTAAGCTTTTGATCTGCTTCTCTGCAAATCTAAGGGCAGTATCTCCTGGCATAGTCTGTAGTATGTAGTGTAACAGCTTAAATGGATTTTTGAACGACTAGATAAAAGTGCTTTCATTTTTCTTTGTATATCTTAGAGTGCAGTCAGAGAACGAAAAGTCTGTGAGACTCTCAGTTGCCGTCAATTTAGGTGAGGCAAAATGGCATCACATCTTTTGTTTTTTCCCCTTTTTGCTGACAATTTGTAAGCAAGAATTTGGGGAACTGAGAAGAATACATCTGAATCTTTAAGAAGCTGGGCATCTGGTGTCTTGAAAAGGAAGCCAAGTAAATTCAAAGATGCTTAAATTACTACAGGGCCATGGTAGTTTCACGTGTCATTACTGGAATGCAGATCTATGTTATTTTAACTCTTTACTAGATACGAGGGTGCAGGCGTTCCTGTCACAAGATGCCATGTCATCAATTGCACTTGCTGGTAGCCTCAAAAGTGAGTCTGAGGATTTAGTAGGCTGAGGTTGGTGCAAGCATCTTCCAGACTCCCACAAGGGATATCCCCCATGCTGTGAATGAAGAGCAGTCATTGGCAGTATAGGAAAGGCTGGTCTTGTTTTGGTCCCATTGGACCTGCCCTGTAAATAAAGGGGCATCTTCCCTTTTTTTGTGCCAGCCACCTGGCAGTAATTGCCAGAAGGAAGTTCATAATTAGGCCTTTTTAATTAAAAGGTGGATAATATTTGTATTACAGCAGCCTAAAAGAAGCAAGATTATGTATAGCAAATTTGCAAAGTGATCTCTGTCAAAGGGGACTGTAAAGCAAAGTCTAGCAAGGGATGTGTATTGATCAAGAAGATTGACTGGAAGACTGGCAGCTGTGACCTAATGATAGCATGAGGATGAAAGTAGTAAGAAAAATGAACTGGAAATAAAATATGCATTTCTTAATTAAATCCAAATTGAAAGAAACTTCCTCAGTCTTAGCCCTCCCAGACCCCAGGGTCTGTTCCCTAGGAGATAAGGAAAAGGAGCTGTGGTCCTACCTAGCTTATTTAAATTCAGGCTGCTGGGAGAAAAGCTTCAATTGCATCTAATTGTGAGAGCTGATTTTTGTTTCCCTTGAGAAGTTGATTGAGTCCTACAGAAAAACAGAATTAGAGGAATGTGTATTTCATACAGGAACAGCTGCCTGAGCGTACTGCGTTTCACATGGCTGTAAAATTTTATGTAAGGTTTCATTTTTTTTTAGGTAAAAAATTTAATAACCTGGAGTATCTCAGAAACAAAACTAGTGAGCCCAATGTTATCTTCTACTTTAAAGACACAGTTCTAGTTGTGAGAGAGCGTGTGTGCCCTGTGTGCTTGGTTATGTTATCTGTGGGCAGAGCTCATTTGATGGCTTTCTCCCAAATGAAACTCCTCTTTTCTCCTGTTTTCATTTATTTTTGCGCATTTATCTGCTTTTGGGAGGGCAAGAAGGTTTTGGTTTGGTTTTTTTTGTTTGTTTGTTTTTGTTGGGGTTTTTTTTTTAAGGCTCCTTCTAGAAATACTGAAAGGTTTTCTGTTGATTTTAACTACTTTGTTGGCAGGTTTAATTCAGGTGTTGAAAGCCACACGCAGGCCTGGTTTTAAAGAGTGTTTAGAACCACAGTCCCTATAAATCTGTGCTTCGTAAGACACCTGAATGCTTTTTGTAAAGGTGTTTTTTAGTGTCCGAAAACAAAAAATCCCATTCTAGTAGAAAGGAGACTTAGTTAACTCTTTTCTCAGCTGATTGGAACAAATAGATACATTCACTTTTACATTCAGAGCAGAACCTCAATTTCCTGTTCTAAATCACTTCAGTAGTGTTGTTTTTCTTCTTCTGCCTTTTTGCAGGTAAGACAAGTATTCCAGGAATTGTGTGACTGATGTTGTGGCAGAGTGAAGATGGACTTTATTTCTATAATATGGCGGAAACAAATTGTTCCCAATTAGCTCCTTTCCTTTTCAGGATGCATATTTCAAGCCGATGTGACTGGCTATGCTACACTTAAAATGGAATTACTTTTGCTGACCAAATTTCACAAAACACTGTGGTACCCACAGCTGATGATCTCAAATTAGATATTGAAAGATAGTTGGAGGACATTTTGGCGTCTTAACTAATGGTGCAAAGCTAAAATATTATCCAGATTTTCTCGTGCTGCATTTATATTTTCTAACCTATATATCTTTTTACCTTTAGGATATCTGTCAGTATAATAACCAGCTGAGCATATGAGCTCCTGAACAGTTTCTCAAAGAAGGGAACTTCACTGAAGCTCAACAGTGTTACAGTTTTCTAAGTAGCCCTGTGTACCTCTCTCAGCTTGGTCCAGCTAGTTGCCATATTTTACTGAGAATTACGATTACACAAGAGGCTTAGTCCTAAAGACACATATTGCTAGATGCTATGGATTAAAAAAAAAACCAAAACCAACCAACCAACCAAAAAACAAAAACGAAAAACAAACAAACAAAACAAACCAAAGAATACCCCCCCAAACCAAACCAAACCAAAAGGATAGTTTTCCACAGGGCAGCAGATGAGAAACTGAGTATCTGAGACAGGTGCAGAGTTACAGCCTGAAGTGATGCTTTGCTGTTTCTCGTTTTCCTTCTCACAACTTTGCATCTTACTGTTTCTGTGCTTTATATGAATGACATTACTAGGTTTTTAAGTTGAGAGAACAAGATGTGTGTGATGTACCAGTGCTGTGAATCGGCAGAGGGCACTACGTGCCTATAAACCTATGTAACTGTGAATTAACATGCAGAGTGACATCTTGGTGAAGTTAGCATCAGTTACTCAAAGGTTTAGAAGATTTAGCTGAGGGAATATCTGTGCTCATTCAGTGATGCAGAGAATGCACCACACCATCTCATTTCTTCCAGCGAAAGCTGACTATAAGATGATCTCTTCTCCCTGGTGACCAATGATAGGACCCAAGGGAATGGCAGGAAGATATGCCAGGGGAGGTTTAGGNTCATTGGCACCAGGGGCTTCAGCTCACAATACTGCATCCTACTTGAGCGCTACCTGGGTACGTAACATTTAGGGGAGCATGAAGTTGTCTTGTGCCTGCAAAAGCAGACTTTCTTCTGAGATCCCACTCTGCATTGAGACACTGATGATATTTCCTGGCAGAGTGTGTCCTTTCTCAGCCCACCATTCACTCACTCTCACCCTCCCAGGAGAAAGTGTGTGGGATCTGCTCCCTATGCCCTCCCAACTGCTGGGGCTGATGTTCAAGGGGCTGCTGATCTTCAGTTACCATGCTGTGGGTTTTTTTTCCCCTGTAATAACCCACTTCTTGTGTCAGCTATTTGACTTGCAACAGAGCTGATGTATGCAGAAAGTTTATTTCTGTACTAGTTATATTACATGGGTCTGGTGTAACTAAGCCAAATGTTCGTGGACATGAAACAGATGGATGAGAAAATCTATTGGGAATTGTAATATTTGTGACAAACACTGGATTTCTCATTTCCCTGTTTGTTTATTCCTGAGACAGCTGGCTTGCATGAATCTCCTCCCTATAGTTTGAGCTTCTTCAGTATGCTTTAGCCCATACTGCAGCAACAGCCTTTGTAAGCAGCAAGTGACCCATACAATAGCAGGTAGTCCTCCAACTGCTGATGCTGGTGTTCTGCTTTTGGAAGCATTGCAAGTGGTATCATGAAACAGTTTCTAAAAAATATATATGACTGTATTAAATACCACTAAGCCNGGAGAATGCTATTCCCAGCAATATGATAGAAATAGGCAAATTTTGCCTAAATATCAGTAAGGTGGTTGTTTTTGCAAAAGTGCAAATTCATCAGAAGTAGAGGTGAAATGTTCAGTTTGTTGGAAACTACTCAGAGCTATGTGTAGTCTTTCTTTGGTGCTGCTATTTTTGTTTCTGTGTAGAGCCTAGTCTTGCAGTTTCTTCTCAAACAAAATTCTGATTGGCAGCTCCTGGAGTTTTGTCTGTGTAGGAAGTAAGGATCAGGCCTTAGGTAATTTCTTAGGAGCTCTTGAAAGTAACTTTCACAGAAGACTCTCTCACTTTTATGATTGTTTTTATTTTTCCAGGTTGAAGTTTGTTCTTGTGGTTTATGAGACTTGTCACCCCAGATTTCTGCACAGGAGACATACCCAAGATTTCCCTTTCAGCAGTTCAAATGCAGTGAAATAGAAGAATACTAAAACAAAGATATGTTTTTTGTGTCTCTTAGCCATGTGCTCATGAGGCAGCACCACAGGGAATTCGTAAGACTTGAGTTAAGTCAGAGGGCATAACTCAGTTAGGATTGCCTCTGGCAGAGCAGGAAGCTCAGAACAAAATCAATAATTGGAATAACCCATTCTGATGCTGTCCTGGTTTTGAGCACAGCAGTATATGTGTTTCATAAATCTAAATCAGGGAAATGCTAGGTACTTAAAACCAAACTGATATGCTCTGTCTTTGGAATACCTACACAGTGTTTACACTAGCGAAGGGTGGCTCTAGTGTGCAGAAGGAGGCACGGTAAAACTGACTTCTTGCTGCCACAGGAGTTAGTTATGGAATTTTAATGTGCCCAAAAAGGCTAAAAGGTAATTACCAACATGGTTCAGATGTTACTAGCTGGGACAGGAGGGTGCTCAGTCTGAGAGCTTTTGCTGCTTTTTCATAGCCCTTTGGCAGCAGAGTATGAAGGTGTGCCCCAGTTCAAATTAATTTCATGTTAAGAGATTCCATAATAGTACCCAAATGTCCATGTCGGGACCAAATGCTTCTGATGAAACAAACTCACTGAGTTCATCTCCATCTACAGGGATATGTTTTCCTGATTCCAATTTAATGTATTTTCCTACGGTTGAGCACTAGAGCTGTAGTAATGCACTTTAAACAAAACAAAACAACCCCCCCTCCCCCCAAAACCATTTTCTGGAGTATTTGTGAACATATACTGTGGTGTCCATTCTTAAATTGGAAATGCTAATTTTTCAACCTTGGTACCTCTGGCTCATTAAGTGACTGGAGATCTACTCTGGTTATGACAAAACTTCTGATTGAAAACTTTTTAAAATTTGATGTTTTGGCATTTTACAAACCATAATCTCTCCTCAAAAGCACTGCAAAATGAAATTGTTGTTTTGCAGCTACTTCTTCATATGTTCATGTACCAAAGAATTAATTCCTTTCCTCCCACACTTTGCTTTCTTCCTAACTTTCACTACCTTGGTGTTTCTGACAAGGATTCTGTTAGAGTCCTGCATCTGCACAAAGACTAGGTGAAAAAAAAGTTTCTTCTTCACTTTCTCTAACCTGTTGAGATTTTTTTTGTAAACTAATTTTCTTTTATTCTTATCCTTAGGTTTGATTTTTGGCCTTAGTGCTTTCTAAGTATCTCTTGCTTTGAGTTAGAAGTCCTCAAAGTTTATAGCCAGCATTTTTTAAGGTTATATCTCATTTTGTTGTTTCTGGACCAGCTTTTGAGTCTTTCAGGATCCCTTTGTACCCTTTTACTGTCTCTTCTGGTGCTTGCAAAAACCTGCAGATTTGAATAATGTGCTCTCTGTCCCTTCTTTCACATTATTAATAAAGAGGCTAAATCAAATCAANGGAAATGTTTTGTGCATCTTGGGGCATATTTTTCATCTGTGTCTTGTTTTTCTTTAGAGATTTAGAGATTATACAGCACCAGGAGGTATGGAGAATGCTATTCCCAGCAATATGATAGAAATAGGCAAATTTTGCCTAAATATCAGTAAGGTGGTTGTTTTTGCAAAAGTGCAAATTCATCAGAAGTAGAGGTGAANTTGTCTGTGTAGGAAGTAAGGATCAGGCCTTAGGTAATTTCTTAGGAGCTCTTGAAAGTAACTTTCACAGAAGACTCTCTCACTTTTATGATTGTTTTTATTTTTCCAGGTTGAAGTTTGTTCTTGTGGTTTATGAGACTTGTCACCCCAGATTTCTGCACAGGAGACATACCCAAGATTTCCCTTTCAGCAGTTCAAATGCAGTGAAATAGAAGAATACTAAAACAAAGATATGTTTTTTGTGTCTCTTAGCCATGTGCTCATGAGGCAGCACCACAGGGAATTCGTAAGACTTGAGTTAAGTCAGAGGGCATAACTCAGTTAGGATTGCCTCTGGCAGAGCAGGAAGCTCAGAACAAAATCAATAATTGGAATAACCCATTCTGATGCTGTCCTGGTTTTGAGCACAGCAGTATATGTGTTTCATAAATCTAAATCAGGGAAATGCTAGGTACTTAAAACCAAACTGATATGCTCTGTCTTTGGAATACCTACACAGTGTTTACACTAGCGAAGGGTGGCTCTAGTGTGCAGAAGGAGGCACGGTAAAACTGACTTCTTGCTGCCACAGGAGTTAGTTATGGAATTTTAATGTGCCCAAAAAGGCTAAAAGGTAATTACCAACATGGTTCAGATGTTACTAGCTGGGACAGGAGGGTGCTCAGTCTGAGAGCTTTTGCTGCTTTTTCATAGCCCTTTGGCAGCAGAGTATGAAGGTGTGCCCCAGTTCAAATTAATTTCATGTTAAGAGATTCCATAATAGTACCCAAATGTCCATGTCGGGACCAAATGCTTCTGATGAAACAAACTCACTGAGTTCATCTCCATCTACAGGGATATGTTTTCCTGATTCCAATTTAATGTATTTTCCTACGGTTGAGCACTAGAGCTGTAGTAATGCACTTTAAACAAAACAAAACAACCCCCCCTCCCCCCAAAACCATTTTCTGGAGTATTTGTGAACATATACTGTGGTGTCCATTCTTAAATTGGAAATGCTAATTTTTCAACCTTGGTACCTCTGGCTCATTAAGTGACTGGAGATCTACTCTGGTTATGACAAAACTTCTGATTGAAAACTTTTTAAAATTTGATGTTTTGGCATTTTACAAACCATAATCTCTCCTCAAAAGCACTGCAAAATGAAATTGTTGTTTTGCAGCTACTTCTTCATATGTTCATGTACCAAAGAATTAATTCCTTTCCTCCCACACTTTGCTTTCTTCCTAACTTTCACTACCTTGGTGTTTCTGACAAGGATTCTGTTAGAGTCCTGCATCTGCACAAAGACTAGGTGAAAAAAAAGTTTCTTCTTCACTTTCTCTAACCTGTTGAGATTTTTTTTGTAAACTAATTTTCTTTTATTCTTATCCTTAGGTTTGATTTTTGGCCTTAGTGCTTTCTAAGTATCTCTTGCTTTGAGTTAGAAGTCCTCAAAGTTTATAGCCAGCATTTTTTAAGGTTATATCTCATTTTGTTGTTTCTGGACCAGCTTTTGAGTCTTTCAGGATCCCTTTGTACCCTTTTACTGTCTCTTCTGGTGCTTGCAAAAACCTGCAGATTTGAATAATGTGCTCTCTGTCCCTTCTTTCACATTATTAATAAAGAGGCTAAATCAAATCAAGCCTGACACTTCAAGTGAATGGTCTTCTGATACTTCTCGTCAACAAGACAAAGTGGTGGTGTTGTTACCTGGTTCTAACTAGTAAATCTTGATGCAGTATTTCTTTTGAAGCCAGTGTAAATATTTCTTTTTAGTGATGGGTTCGTGTGGCACTGCATCAAATATCTATTAAAAGTTAGTACTTCTACCAATTGACATTCATGCTGATGCAGTGCTCACTTAAATACATAATTTAATATAAGCTTTGAAAAATCAGCTGTGGCACATAATATGGCCTTTATTGGTTATCTGTTTTATGGAGTCCAGAATACATTGCGAAAAAATGAGTAACCACATAATGCTAATGAGCCTTTCTTTGTGAATTTTTAAAGCTGTTATGCTGCCATCCATATAGTCAGGCAGGGAAATCCCATGTAAATAAAATAGCTCTACAAATTACCTGTCTTCTTCCACTCTTAATTCAGCTAGACTTTCTGAATATCTAGTAGTGGAGATATAGATATATAAAATCTAACTATTAAATATATAATGATGTAATTAGGAGATTTGTATTGGCCACACTATCACTGTCTGGAATTTATGGCCAGAGGTGTTGGATTGGAAGACAGGATTGGTAAATGCTACATTTTCTGTAGGGTTGGAGATTTTTAGGTTAGCTGAAACCAGTTTTTTCCAGGAAAGTCTCTGAGCTATGATTTTAGTGGATAATAAAGCTCATCACAGCTGCTTTTGTCTGATTTTGAAAGAAACAAACCCCCACCTAATACAATTAACAGTCCAGCCTTTTCTTGAACATTTAGGAGAAAAAAATGTGAGATATGTTTCTCTTTTTCAGTAACAAATAGACAATTTTTCATCTTAGTTGAGCAATGCTGTTCCATCTCATATTTTTGGTCTGATGTTAGTGACCCTACTGCAAAGTATTAGTTTTGTTGCTCAGAAGTGCCCAATGTAAAGCTTTGAAGATACAAGGCAGTATCAGTTCTGCACTCAACTGACTTCAGGTGTGTATCACACTTAAGTTGCACATGTAGAATAACAGGATCACAGAATGGTTGAGGTTGGATGGGACCGCTAGAGGTCATCTTGTTCAACCTGCTCAAGGAAGGCCACCTAGAGCCAATTGCTCAGGACCATGACCAGGCGGCTTTTGAGTATCTCCAAGGATGGAATCATAGAATCATAGAATCATTAAGGTTGGAAAAGACCTCTAAGATCATCAAGTCCAACCATCAACTAACACCACCATGACTCCTAAACTAGGCCCTGGAGTGCCACGTCTATACCTTTTTTGAACGCCTCCAGGGTTGATGACTCCACCACCTCTCTGGGCAGCCTGTTTCAATGCCTAACCACTCTTTCAGTAAAGAAATTCTTCCTGATGTCCAATCTAAACCTCCCCTGACGCAACTTGAGGCCATTCCCTCTCGTCCTAATGGAGATTCTGGGCAACCTGTGCCAGTGCTTGGTCGCCCTCACAGTGAAAAAGCATTTCCTTACATTCAGACGGAAGCTCCCGTGTTTCCTTTTGTGCCCATTGCCTCTTGTTCTACGTGCACACACAGACATGATCTGTCAGAAACTGTTAAATGTATTGATTAAATTTGTGCTTTCTTCCAGTGAACACTTAACCATTTGGTGCAGCTTCCTGCACATAAAGGCATGATTATGGTTGTATTTAGTTTTTATTATGTTTTTGTTTGTTTTTCATCTTGTAGGGTAAGTCTTACCCCTTTAAAGGTCCATTCCCTCCTATGTGGAATCCATTGGCCTACCTGGACTACAACAACCTGTGGAGGACCATGGATGAAATGGGAAAGGAGGTACGGCATGAGGAATTGCAGCTGACCGTCTCAGCTCAGCTTTGTCTCAATGAGGGGCAGAGTGAAGACAGGACTAGGATGCAGACAGGCAAAGCTGCCCTGGCTTGAACAAACCTGGTGCTGGCAAGAGCAGCATCGTGCCGTGCATTTTGGTACACACTGATGGTCAGAGCACATGTTATAAGTGGCATCCTAGCAAGCTTTTCTGAAGGCCATGCTGCTGAGGGTGTCTGCAGTCATACCTTCATTTTTCTGGGTATATGAACATTAGGGTTTATGCATGTGATTTTTAGCACTTTGCCTGATGATGGGGTAAGTAATATTTTAAGAGGCTTGTAGCCTTCAAATGTACGTCCTTCTCCACCCTCAAATTCAGCTCAACCCTTTTAGTTTGTTACCAGTAGTGTATGTTTTCCATTGACTGAGCTACAAGACTTTGAGAAGAGGTTGCTCTTACTTGCATAGGTGAATGGGAGAGATACGGAATAACTCAGAGATGTTCCCCAGCACTGTACTTTGCCTTTCTAGGCAAAGTTCTTAACTCTAAAATTATTCTCTATTCTTAAATCTTAAAAAAAAAAAAAAAAAATCTTAAACAAACAACAAAGAACTAAAAGCATCCTCTGTTAAGTTCACTGTATTACCTGCCAGGAATCTTCAGGCTGAATTACCATGTAAAGATGAGATTGTTTGTGATTGTTGTCTCTTTCTTAGCCGCTCATTCATTTGATGATGAATGCTCTTTTATGTCTCCTTAGATTCCCAGTGAAGCCCCGTGGAAGGCTCCACATGCAGAAGAATGGGACAAAATGACTATGCAAGATTTCATAGATAAAATTTGCTGGACTAAGTAAGAAATTCTTTAATACGAAATATAATAGCTTATATTTATATACCTTAGAGCTCCAAATAGGCATTACTGCTTTGCAAACAGATATAACTACCACTAGAATACAGCCTTTTTAAAGAAATGGGGTGAGAAAATCTTGTAATAATGGACCACGACACCTGTCAGCACACACAGTTAGGTTCTGTTATATTTCCCTAACTTTTTAGACTAAAATAAAGATAAAGGGAAAATGTATTTGGGAAGGGTTACTTCTGAAGACATAGGCAGTACCTTCATCTGTTATATGCACGTTCCCTCTCTTTACTGTGTGTTTAACTTTTACGAGACAAATGCCCTGGCTACAGCAGGTTTTTGAATCAAACTTTTGGTGGAACAACACACATTTATTCTGTGCTGGACCAGCTGATTTTACCAAAGTGCTATAAAAATAACATTTGTCTTGAAATAGCACTAAATCACTTTAACACCCATCATTCTATTGTTTAACTGCTGCACTATATACCACCCAGGGAATCTGAAAATGCTTCCTGTTTTTATGTATACCTCAAAGCAATTTTTCTTTACTTGCCATTCAACAACAGTTTGATTGGTTTTCTTTGCACTGAAGCAAAAAAAACCCATTAATTCTGCCTTGCTGTAAAGCAGATTGATTTCTGCAGCAACCTCTTCGGAACTGCTAAGCACCTGACATGTGGCTTCAGTGAGCCTGCATGAGCTTGGTGCAGAAGCCTGCTAGCACCCACTCAAGCTGACACTGTCATCGACAGGGGCATTTTTACGACTTCAGCCAGACTCTAGAGAGCAACATCATCGTTGTTAATGGGCAGTAGGCTCTTGTCCAAAAACTTTTAATCTTCCGGTTGTTTTGCTTTAACAAGAGTTACAATTGCACAAAAGCATGTAGAAAGCCTTTCTTGTTTGTATCACCATCCATATTCAGTAAAACCAAATAGAAATATATGCTGGCGGTTCTGCTGGCCATCTGAACCTCTGATTTGGTAAGGAACTATACAAGTTAGCAAAACGCCATGCACCAGTAGTCATTCAAAATCCAGTAGCTCGTGTGACTACAGTCATATTTTTTCAAACTCTGATGGAATAAGACTTGACATTTTACCTGAATATTGGCATAACTGTCAGCCTCCCTTAATTCCAAGATGCTTTTCAGATCGTATATGTGCATCTCAGCTTGATTTGCCCAGTTTGTTCAAGATTTAGGTAACATGCTGTAGAAACTTCCCAACCTGGAAGGTAATGATCCAGAAGGGTAATCTTCCACTATTTCCTCTCATGTAACAGATTGTACAGATTTGCTTTTGGCTAGAATTGCATGCTGGAAATACCCCGAGTGCTCTTCATTGAAATCATACTGCCATTTCTGGGTAAAACACCAGGAGAAACTGGAGAACTGAAATGCTGAAAAGCAATGGGAGAAGGCAGCAGAACCTAGGAGAATTTAACCACCATCTAATACCTTCTGCTTATGAAATATTAATAAATACATATACCAATTCTCCCATTAGACAAAATACCTTTCAGAGTTGACCATATTTTATGGTATGTGTTTATACAGACAAAAATTGATAAATATTTTCTGTATTATTTTTGGCTGTCAAGAATGAAGCCAGAATGCACCTGCATTTCAGAAAATGGATCAGCTTTTTACTTCAGTGGGACTTTGCATTTTTAGAAAGGACAGAAGATGCCTTTTTTTCTATGTAGATCTACAGCTGTTTGAAATAGTATGTTTGAGTTAGCTTTTCGCTTTTTTTTTTCTTTTTTAAGTTCAAAGACTGAAAAAAGAAAGAAGCAACTAAAAGTGGATTCTATACTGGTTTTGGAAGTTACTGATTGCCTGATGCCTGGCATATGAAATACCTATAGAATCTCAGTCCCTGTCAATCACAATGCAGTTAAGCTGAGCATCTCCTGGTCCTGTCTATGTCCCTTTAAACTCCTCCTCAGAGTGAGGGCAGGGGAAGTGTTTACTTCTAACAGGAGGAGTGTTTCCCTGAGCCTTAATTAACTCTCTTGCTGCACCTCAAAATCTCGCACAGGTTTATACAGTAATTTTCAGTAGAGCTGTTATGAAAGCACCAACTGGAGGACGTAAAGCAGTGATCCTTTTTCAGAAACAGGCCACTTTTGCACTTTTGTGTTCATCACCACTGGCTACCAGACCACTGTTTAAAATACTGAGTTGAGCAACCAAAAGGATCCTTTCCCTTTTCTTGCCAGATTTTGCATGTATGCGTATATGCTGTCTCTTCACTTACGGCTTCCAACTTACATTTCTTTCCTTATTGTGTTCCAGCTGCAGCACCCTCCCTAAGCACAGCAGAGGAGCAGGCAGTGAGGGGATGCTGACTAATCCAGAGAGCTTAGATAGTTAGCTTAGACAAGATCCCTCACTTTTTTATGACAAATGTTGAGTAATCCCTATGCTGTGTGCTTGAGGGACAGGCATTCAGCAGGTGCAAACAGCTGCAGATCTTGAATATAACCCAGGAACCATGGGACGACATAGTGGTTTTGGAGTCCAGTGAAGACAGGAGGGCTTGCTTCCCTTAATCCTGAGTCTAGGGTGACAAGCTAACTTTGTATTAGTAGCATAAAGTGACATAAGCTTTCATTGGCTCTTGTGTCTCCTGGAGCCCTAATTTTGCTGGAATACAGCAGTGCTTGATTAACATTTTTTTGAAAAATGTTGCATAAAAGGAATTGATATTGTTTCCTACTTCAACTGAAATTAAGGAATCCTTTGCTCTCAGTGAAAGAAGAGGTTGCCAAAGATAGTCTCTCCCCTACTAAAGGACAAGATTGTCACCCTTCCTCAGTTTTTAAATTAACTCACTTTCTTGTTTTTGTTGCAGTGCTGCCAAGAGTTTTGCAACTCTGTTTGTGAATGTGGATGTCACTTCTGAACCCCATGAAGTCTCTGCCCTTTGGTTTTTGTGGTATGTGAAGCAGTGTGGGGGGACAACAAGGATATTCTCAACAACCAACGGAGGGCAGGTACTGTCAGCCATTACCTTCTGCAGCTTGTGACAGGCCCTGTTTTAACTTCATTCTTTTGCTTGTTTATTTTAGTTCAGAGGGCCAACTAAGACATCCATGATTTTGAGCCAGTAGCACATTGATAACTAGTTCCATTCATTTACATGTTAATCTGGATCTTGCAAAACTAGTGTTGAAGGCTGTTCCTGTGTTGAAGGCATTGGCCCAGGGATCAGTAGATTTGTATCAGTTCCTGACTCTGGCTTCCTTTTGGGCTCTGGTTAGAAGACATACTTTGCTTATCCACCTTGAAAAAAGAAAGTTTTACTTATGCTTATTTCTGTCATGAGGCTGAAGCAAGCCTTACCACTTCAGAAGCACTTAACGGAGATGGCAATGCTAGCTGCATGAGTGTGTGGAGTGCTCCAAATTAATACTGAAAGTGTAGCCCAGAGCTGGGTTCCTAAAGATGCAAGCTTGCATGGATTAAAACTGTTAAGATTTCAAAACCAGTCTGAAGAAAATTAACACCCCTGCTTAAATATGATATTGCTCTGAAGTGATTGAAATCNACATTAAAACATGTTAAAATGCATAAATATGCATAGATAAGCAAAAATTATAGATAATTAGATATAGATAATAGATATAGCTAATTATAGATAATAACCGTAAATGCATTGCATAAAATATTATTTGACTTCTGTGTTATGGTAGAGGTGATTTGAGTTTAGGTTAGGTTAGATTACATACTGCAGGATACATTTTTGGTGTGAGCTACGTCCCTTCTTACCGCTTGTTATTTATTATGAGGATGAGGGTTTCTACTTCTGACGCACAGACCTCTGCAGGGATAAGAGTGAACTCAGAGAAAGGTTTAAAAGTTTAAGTGCTTTTCAGAAGTCTTGCTGATTCACACAGGTCTGTGGAGTCTATTTGGAGACCACATGAGAAGGGATTTTCTCATGAGGTTACTGATACTTCTAGTTTTGGCTGGTGGTCAAATATGGGAAGTGTTTGAGGAGTTCACTGAAAGAGAAAGGAACGTGAATACGTTTTCCAAGTGCGACCGCCGAACTTTCCTAAAAAGGCTTGTTAACAATAGAAGAACGGGATTTGTTTTGAATGCTAAGCAAAACGTTTGTTGTGATACATGCTTCACATGCATCACTGCTGATTCTGCTTTGCCGAGTTGTTGTTTCCTGTGTTTCAGGAGAGAAAGTTTGTTGGGGGCTCTGGCCAGATCAGTGAGAAAATAATGGAGCGCCTGGGAGGCCGGGTGAAGCTGAGGAAGCCAGTCATCCGCATTGACCAGTCGGGTGAAAGTGTCATAGTAGAAACCTTAGATCATGAATTATATGAGGTAACGAAACCTCTAACGTTTAAGCAACTGTTTGTGCTGGGATGGCTAGAAAACCTTTAGCTTTTCCTTTTTGACTTCTCCAAAATCCTGTACAAAAATGTAGCAGAGGTTAAAGTGACTATGACAGAAAGTCACACTTTCTCATTGTCCCTGAGTAATAGCAATGATAGAGCTGAAAAGCAAAGTGTATGTTCGAATGCTTCCTTCACTAGCATCTCTTCTTAGTATTCAGTTGCCTTCTGAATTAAAGGATAGTTGTAAGGTGAACACAAAAATGTAGCTTAGTAATAAACTTCCTGTGAAAAAAAATCTCAGGTTTTGCTTCCAAATTTTAACAGAGGAGTCCAGATGGAGGGCAGACCGATGGACTCCTGTAACACAGAAAATCTTTCCACTGGATTTTTTTCAAGCGCTGGAGAAAGAGCAGCTGCCCATCATTGGAACAGATGGCTGTTTATATAATGCTTATTTGTTGTTTAACAACCAGGATTTTGTGAGGGTTCAGTTTTGCAATTTTTATGCTAAACGCCAAAATTGCTTCAGAAGATGCACCCTGCAGCCTCCCCAGATGTCTGCCAAGATCATTAGAGCAATATACTTAGGATGAAGTAGTGGAGAATGTATTTGGCTTATGTATAATTTCTTTTCCAGGGAAAATATGTCATCAGTGCCATTCCCCCAGCTCTTGGTTTGAAGATTCATTTCAACCCACCTTTGCCGCCAATGAGAAACCAGCTCATCAACCGAATCCCCATGGGCTCAGTCATCAAGTGCATTGTGTACTATAAGGAAACTTTCTGGAGAAAGAAGGGTATTATGTTTTAATTGAAGAGAATAGTAGTGACAGAGAGAGGGAAGAGGGTACATGGTAATTGAGTAGACTTCGTGTTTAGAGGATGCTGGACCTAGAAGGAGTCTTTGTACACTTCCATGCCATTTTTGCCTTTCCCTGTTTGAGAAACTTGAGAGATCGGTTGGGAAGAGAGGGTGGATGGGAGAATAAAAAGTAGGTAGGCGTCAAGGGAGAACTCATGTCTGTTGCTTATTGCCTTGGTTGCTCTTTGTTGTCCTCTCCTTTTCCTTCAGTGGCACCTGGGTATGAGATGAATCTCTCCCACTTGTATGGTAATTTAAAGATACAAGTGATATGTGATGGAGAGAGGTTTTATCCCATCAGTTATCAGCCTGTGAAAACTCTGCCTTCTGGATGGACTGGGCAGGACTAATTTAAGGTGTCTTCACATAGACGCCCCAGCTGGGCTAGCCACCCTGCACTCCCTTTACATGCTGAATATTTCCATCATGATTCCTCAGATCTCTTTTAAAACTTACATTGCAGATTGTCTTTGATTCAGTAATAGCACCCATTTCTCTTCACTGGTTATAAAGAGTCCACATCTTGTGTTTGTCTACAAATGCCATCCGCTCTTCATCTCTGTGAATGATTTTAAGAGTTCTGGATCCTGGTATATTGTGGCTGTTAGGTTTGGGATGGATTGGCAAGAGGTGACTCCCATTCCCTCGTAGAACCCATAGTTTGCCTACTGTGCTTTGCTAACACTGTTGTTCTTTTGAGAACAATTTATTTTCTTCAAACTCTTCTTTGAAGAACAATTGTGTTTTCAAAACAATGTACAAATACCTCCTTCTGTGTCTGACGTAAATGTCATATACGGAAACAATTGTGCTGGAGGCACTGGAACATCTTCAGTACCTGAGAGCAATCTGTTTCTGTGCAATTAATAATTAGCTTGCTAACGGGGTTGCAGAATAATTTATTTTTCTATCATGAATTCAACAATAGGAGATTCCTTTATTGACTTTCTGTTTTAAAGATGCTTCAAAAGGATTGTTAATAGTCAGCACATCTCAGATCTGAATTGTCTCTTCTAGAGATGATCTAGCACTTCTCCGAGCGAAAAGAACACTACACTGCAAGGGAGCTATGCGCTAATCTTTGTTAATTGATGGGGATTGCTTTATTTGGTTTTTTTGTTCTTCTTTCCTCTGTTTTCATGTCTCCCTCCATTACAGTGATAGAATCAGAGCATGGTAGAGATTGGGAGGGACGTCTGCATGTCATCTAGCCCAGTGCCTTGCTCAAAGCAGGGTGGATTTAGATCAGGTTGTTTAGGGCTTTTTCCAGTCAAGTTCTGAGTATTTCACAACTTCCTGGAAGCTTGTTCCTACATTTGGATACATGGACCCTAACTTCTTTTCCACTTTGCGCTTACCAGGGTATTGTGGTACCATGATCATTGAAGATGAGGATGCTGCAATTGGTTTAACACTTGATGATACTAAGCCTGATGGCAGCTTTCCTGCCATAATAGGGTAAGAGACAAAGAAGGTGTCTAGTTAATGCCTTTTAATTTTGCCTTAGAGGCAACGGGTGAAACAGAAAACCTGCTAGTTTTGAAGGGGAATACTTGAAAATAGTTAAAGGGTTGAGTTTCTCAGTATGTGGTGAGTATGTTCTATGAACTTTAGTTTCAAAAAAATTCTCCCTACGATTTAATTGCTAATTTAAAAAAATGAAATTCTGTTTTTCTTCTCTTTTTCTCACTGTCATCTTTTGCCTTTTTGTGTGGTAAAACACAAAATTGGAGAAGAGGAAAGGAAGGAGAATAAAAAAGGGAATGATTGCAGAAATGTAAAGTTTTCTCCAAATATTTGCCTCCCCTGAATCTTCCAGTTCTTTAAATGAAAATCTGTATTCTAGAATGATATTTTTGTTTTGCTCTGTTTTTTTAAACAGCCAGAGAGTATGATCAGTCTTAGAAAGTTTATTGAACAATAATTTCCAGTTCAATCCCAGGCTTCACCTCTTGTTGTTATATGCCTGCATGCACTGCTGTGTAAAATTAAGGTCATTGGGAAACAGCTCATACAAATATTCCAACCTGAATCTCAGAGCGGTTCCTTCCACAGTGAGTCCTGCAAGCCGCAGGCATGGCATATAACTTTATGCAGAGAGGTGAAATGGGTATTTTGGATAGAGACCCAAAAGCTAATGCTATGAATCACAAGCATCTCATCATAAGGTATTGGCATTTTAAATCACGCAGGAAATGTAGTAACATAATGGAAGTAAATTGTTTGTCGTCTTCCTTTTTTTACAGCTTCATTCTTGCTCGGAAGTGTAGAAGACTGACAGGTCTCACAAAAGAAGAAAGGTAAGTACAAACACTGGAGATCTGCATGGACTCTGAGTCAAACTTTTGTTATAAATGACCAGAGCAGGAAAAAAATGCCCCAATTTGAAGGAAGTTCTGTAACTTTGCAACAGGAGGAGGACATGTAACTTTAAGGAAGAAGATCTCTTATTTGTTTTTGGATGAAGACCCCACAGAATTCCCACAAACAGGCAGCAGATGTGGTAGCTAGCCCCTGCCCTTTGGACACTCTCACATCCTGGTTCTCATTTTCCAGCAGGGCTGCTCTGCCTATGTGACTTTCGCAAAAGAACTGCTCTAAGCTGCTGACTATGAAAGTAGTGTAGATATTCTGCTACCCTTACAAGTGTCCAGGGCCAGCCTCAGCCTCATCCCTCCCCACTGCTACCCCTCTGGCTTCTTGCAAGTGCACTGAGCTCTTTGAAAGCTTGTCAGAAGGGGCAGGTTTGGCCCCTGTGCTTGATTTCTGTCCGTCCNCTTTCACTGTCTGTAACTTAGTGCAACGTTGGGGCTGCTGTAGCTGCCATGAACGAGACCTCCACATCATGAAGGGGTCAAAAAGCTGCCTCTAGCTCTCCACCCTCAGTTATGGGAAAAAATGCCCTTCAGGCATAGATGAAGGTCTTTTTTGCTGTCTTGTTGAAACAAATCTCTGCATACAGTAGTGCTCTTTTGTTTATTACTAAAATAGAATTTACAAAGTAATGAATTTTTTCCATCACACTGATTCACAGTATCTGATCAAATTAAAGCTACAAGTAGAGAGTATGGATATGAGGACAGCCTTATTTTGACATGGAGGGAATACATTTGTTTTTAAAGCATGCCACAAGGAATACTGTGTCCAGGTAAACATTTTTACAGTAATAGCTAGTCTAGCTAGAGAAGATGTAGTCATCTGAGATTAGCTTTGCAGGTAGTCTAGCAATCTGTGGATAATGGGTCTAAATGGGGTTGTTAATGTCCCAGTCTTTTCAAATGACAGCCTGGTACCACAGGGCACTTTTAACTTTGGCAGGAAGGGACAAGGCAGCCTTTTCCTCAGCACTCAGGCTTTGAGATAGACCCCCAGCAGGTGACTGACGATAAAAGTAGTGTAGGTATTCTGAAATCCAGTGTGCCCAGAATTTTAAGGCATCATAAGCACCAAATGGTGTCTTAAGCTGTGTGTCAATAGGCTAGATGCAACTGAGCATTTGCAGTATTTGAGAACAGCTGCTCTTTCTGTGAAGGGAAGGGCTGTCCTGGCTGTTTGCAAGGCACCATGAAGGAAAAGTTGCTTTCCCCTGGGTGTTAAAAGCATTAGCACAATTATCTGACTGCTGCTGGCTATGGCCAAGTTTTAAACAAAAGGATTTTGAACTCTTGTCTCTTGAGGCATAAACTTTAGACTAGGAAGGACTTTGCTGTGGCAAAGAATGGTTATGAAATATGCTTGGGTTGGTACCTGACAGAGGTACCCTGGTGCAGCGGGCAGGGGTACCTCTGGCTCCTAAAGTCCTGGTCACAGTCAGCCAAGGCAGGAACCCGCTCGCCTGCATTGCAGCTCCTCTCCTGCACATGAGCACAAGTCCCCTTCCAGTGGAAATCGGGGTCCAGGAGAAGGCAGAGCGTGAACCCGGACCTTCTCCCACTGTATATTCAGGGTGCAACCAGTTTGTGTTGTTTAGATGGGGACTATGGTGTTTGCAGGGGGGGATCTCTTCTGAGGACAGGCTTCTTGTGGCACCCTACAGAGGATGCATCTCGCTGAGATGCTGTGCTCACTTATCAATGCAAGCTGGGCTCTCCCTTTATCACGTGGACGACAGGGTAAGGTTTTTGGTAATCCTTGGATAGGAAGAGTAGGATGTAGAGTTCGTGGCAGCTATTGTAAATCCTGGCTGGGAACAGCGGTTGTGGGAGGGGATGGAAACCGTTTTACAGCCTAAGCCAGACTGAAGGGAGTAAAATTCACTGCTGCCTTCCAGTTGGTCTTCCCAGGCCAGGTGCCAAGGAGTAATTGTAGTGGTTAGATTGTGCCCTACCTTTCACAGCTGTGCAGTGAAGGTGATGGCATCACACATTGCCGTGGAATAAGAGATCAGGGAAGAGAGCTGAGTGTCTGCATGTGCACTTCTTCCACACCGGGCGCAGTGTAACTCTCAACGGGACTCTACCTAGGTGGCTCCAGGCATAACATTCCTCTTATTTAGTGCTGAGCCCTCCTGGCCAGTCACTGTGCCACCGTGCATTTCTGCTTCTGGAGTAGGCTGACCCTTGTCCTCCACCTCAGGGCACAAGGAACAGGCTGCTTCCTTCCCCTCTGCTGCTGCTGGGCTTGACACCTGCCAGCAGCAAAATCACCCCAGGGCCACGGCTCTTTCTGAACTGTAGCAGCCTTCCCTTTCCTGCTCAAGCCCCAACCTGCACAGGAGGATACCTTCTTCAAGGCCCTTCAGGTCTTCCTCTTTTTTTTCTTCCTCCACACCCTTTCTATAGCATTCTTTGAGTTCAGCTGCTCATGGGTATAGCTGGGCTCCTGTATGGCTGGGTTATTTCATACAGCAGTATAGATACAGTTTCCTCATATGCTTGTATAGCTGCAAGTGTAGCCCATACAGTTACAGAGCTGGGACTGCTGTATTTCTGTGCCCAGCGTGGCTTTCTGTGGAGCACAGGATTTGCTTCCAGAAGTAAATGTCTTTCCAGTGTTGTGTTTGCGTGTTTGTTTTCCATAATTTAATTATTATTTCATCTTGATCTTCTTGTGTTTGGGAATTGGTGCAGTGTGACTAACAGTAGAAGTAAGACCCAAAAGCTTGTAGGAACAAACTTAATTGCACTTGGGATTTGCTACAGAATGAAATATATTCATGGATTTATGGACTCATAAACTAAAACAGGAGGAAATTTTATAGATACAGAAATAAAGTACTGATTCCCTGAGAGCCTCAGGCTATCAACACCTGCATCTTTGTAGGAACAAACCATAAGTTAGACTATGTGCCAAGACAAAAAAGTGCAATGCCTTACTACTTTCTTTTCCTGACAGCCTAGAGAACCTTTGGATAATGTATGGATTTGGGCTGCTAGAGGTATCTTAAGGGAACAGCTTGCATAACTGCCAGTAAAACTGGCACTTACGCAGCACAGGAGTTTGGGTGAGTTATTTCTAGTGATCCAGAGGCTGACCAATTAGGATAGATCCCGAAAAGCTGGAACCTCAAGTTCAAGCAGATATTAATACTTGTCCTCTTGAAACTAGGACGTGTGGTTTGGTTTGTTTTCTCTTTCCTCACACAGAAGTCTTCTGTTGCTTTTCTCTTGCAGGAAGACGAGGCTGTGTGAGCTCTATGCAAAGGTTCTGGGATCAGAGGAAGCTTTACATGTAAGCACAAAATCTAAACCACGGCGTCTCTTGTCAGACTTGTTGAGCTGGGGAAGGGTAGAATGAAATGGGAATGCAGCAGTGCTCTGGCACAGCACTGCATACCGTTTTGGAAAAGGTACCTGCTACAGGAGCACTTGCTGCCCTCTGTAGAGGAGCGGAGAGAATGTTATGACAAGTCTTGGGTTGTGTTCGACAGTGAGGATAAGAATGAGCTTATGGAACAGTTAAAAGGCAGCTATGTTCTTGTCCAGCTTCATGGGTGGCATTGACGGTGCTTACCACCATATATTTCAACTGTTTTCAGATGTGACAGACTTGCCTTTCCCTCTCAGTCTAAGTGGAGCATAATGTTTCTTCTCTCTTACTAGTTGCTAAGATCCATTGCTGCATGTGGGAGTTTTTTGGTTGTGGTTTTTTTGTTGCTGTTGTTTGGGTTTTTTTGCATTTCTCTTGCCTTCTCTTCCCTGTAATGGTAAATAACTGACAGGATTTGTGTGATCTCACACTTAGTTTGTGATCAACACCGTTTATCCTTTAAGGGCATTTTTATGTGAGTAAAATGTAGACACCAATCTTGAGATTACGTCATTTTAAACACAACGATATTGTACACAGAACCATGCAAGTGCCATACTTTGCATTTTTAACAGTATATATTTGCATCCAATGTACATATTACAAGTATTATACCTGTGTACACCAGAGGTTGATTTTGCTTTACATGGCTCAAAGCATAAATTTGTGCTCAAAGCATAAATTTACATTGACAGATTAAGAGGATTATGTTCTACAGTGGCCAGATTAGCTAGTTTTTTTTAAAATAGCTAGCAGTGTCTAAAATTAAGGCTTATTGTGTCGGATCCGTGTTGCATTAAGAGACTTGTTAAATGTGCTCGTCTTGTCAGACATTGACATGCAACAAATCCTAAGCTATTCTTCTCTACTGTCTCCTCCGTTCTTTTATCAGCTTCCTCGGGACTTTGTCCTTTCCTTGAGTGAATTAATCTCTGTTTTACAGCCAGTGCATTATGAAGAGAAGAACTGGTGTGAAGAGCAGTATTCTGGGGGCTGCTACACAGCCTACTTCCCACCAGGCATAATGACTCAGTATGGAAGGTACAGTGTCTATTTATAGTGGGCTTTGGAGTAGTAAGATAAGACCAAGTTAATAAATATCCTCAGAAAGGGTCATAAATTCTCTGTCACTGTTCACTTTATACCTTTAAGATCACTGGGGAATATTTTAAACAGATACTATAACCTTCCACTTGTCTCAGTTGGGCTTTATGATGGATGAGTACAGTATCATTAGGGGTTTTTATTCACTCTGGTTATTCAGTGAATACAGCTGAGTAGATTCTTGGAAGGGAGTTGGGAAGCCTTCACAATCTGTTTACAAAACTGGCTTTGGGTATTTGAGATCGGTGTTACTGTTTCCGGCACATGTTTAGCTGGTGCTTTATAAATACTGGCAGAGTGTTAATTCTTGCCAACATTGACAGTAATGAGTGACTTCTTTGGACTGTTCCTTTCATTTTAGCAGTCAAGGCTTAATATAGTAATCAGTGTGCCATTGTATACAGTCCTTTCCGACATACGTTTTTGCATGAAAATAAGACTTACCAAAATGAAAAAAGGCTTACTGGTCAGACTGGTGGTTGGATTCAGATACATGGTTTTTAATGTGGTGGCATAGCCCTACTTCTGAAGTATAAGTTTTCACCATTTAAAAAGAACTTAGAGCAATAAAGCAGTTGTAATGAAGAGCATATGGAGGCCTTAGTATTTAAAGTAATTTTAATGATAATTTTTGCAAATCCTTTTTTTTTTTTTTATTTGCTTGTTACTTTAGATATCATGAGGATGTACTGCAGAATGCTGCACTGTGACAGTAATGCCTAGCGTTGGTATTTATGACACTGGCTAAAATCGTGGGAAAGAATAAATTTCATCTCAAACTAATTGTCCTTTACACCTACGAGCAGTGTAAATGTTTAGAAAATATGAACACTGCTATGTTTACTGTAAGAAATGAAATGCAATGCAGACTCCCCCTCCAGCTCAACTCACCCAAAGTTACTACCTTTAAGTGCTTGCTGTTGTTTAAAACACTTTTATTCTAATATTAACCCAAGGATTTCAGTTATCTTTCCTGATATGGCTGATGTGACGTACTGTTTGTCTCCCTCCAGGATTATTCGGCAGCCCGTTGGCAGGATCTATTTTGCTGGCACAGAGACAGCCACAGAGTGGAGCGGATACATGGAGGGGGCTGTACAGGCTGGAGAAAGAGCAGCCAGAGAGGTACAGACACAAGCCCAAAACAGGGTCACTGTCAAATATCCTATGGAAAATGAAAGATCTTCTGGTTGGAGGTGAAATGGGAACTGAGTGTTGACAGCTTCAGGCATTCTGAAATCTTGATCCAAATCCCTGCAAAGGGGGTAGACTTCAAAAAGGATGAAGGTTTTGCACTTAGATTGGGAATGCTTAGGAAGGGCTCTGGCTATTTCATCAAACATTTCTCTGTTTCCAGGTATGAAATCCTTTCTTCTTTAACAGAAATCCCAAACTTTCACTCAGTCATTTTTTCCCAGAAATGGGCACTTTTTTAGTCATCATACTGAGAGATCATGGCCATTAGCCTCGCTAGGAACAGCTCAGTTCTGCAGCTCTGCACACCAAGCCAGTCTCTTCCTCAAATGTTTCCAACGATACCATGAACACAGTGATACATCATTGAGACAGCCTTACATAAAGTCATTAAACAAGGACTTGAATATTTTGCTTCTGAGAAAATGCCAATTCCTCAAGTTATTTTCAGGAATATTCAGTTTATGGAGCAGCAAAAGAAATTTCATCTTTGTTTCATGAGGTGAAGAGAGCCTTGTGGCTAAAAACTACAGTTGTAGAACAGAAGTCGGTCCGGAAGGGATCTGGAGAGTTTGTCTAGCCCATACCCCTGCCCCAGAAGACAGGGATCAACTGTCCCTAAACTGTCCCATTTGTGAAGGTGTTCCTGAAAACCTCCAGAGGTAGAGCTTCATGACCTCTCTAATGTAAGGACATTACAGCAGAACCTCCATAGGCCTCAGCAGAGAAGTTGGCAAGTGAGCTTGACTGGTAAAAATGTTGATGTTTTCCTTTCCTCATTTACTTGTGAAAGGAAAATACGTTTAAAATCTAGTGCAAGGGTGTTTCTCACTCTCCTGTATTGAAAAGTTGATGGGGTCCATGAATCTTGTCTAGAATAAAAGCCCATCGTAAAAGACGGCAAATCTTAAACCTACAAGTGCCTGGAATAGGAAAAACATTAATATCACTGCCTCTGTTTTGTTTTACTGTAGAAGTTGTTAATCTTGCTGTCTTTCATGACTATCATTTCAGATAATCTTTGCTATCCTACTGATCTCTGGTATCTTTGATACTTTGAATGGTTACTTTTCCATTGTGAAGGTTTTCTTTTTAGTCTTGCTTTTCTCTGGGTGAAAGTGGTGGTCTGTCATCACTCACAGGATTCTGTTCCTCTTCCTACATCATGGTAAAATTTGCAAAACAAGCTACTCCTGGCTATGTAGCTTGCCCATGCAGTAGCTGGTGTATGCACGCCTCACTTTGCCATGAGTGTATACTTAACTCTTAGTCTTCATATTACGCTGTTCCCATGGGACTAGTCAAGTCCCGATATCTCACATGGACAAACTAACCATAGAGAGGTTTTTCTGTTACTGTTTCTGTAATTTAATAAGACACTAGGAGTGTCTTATTAAATATCAGGCCTCCCCAGAAAAGAGTTGTACAAAGGTCGAGTTTTCTTTTAAAATTTGAATATACAGCGATTTATGTGCTCAATTGTTATCTTCATCATGCCATTTTAAAACAAAAATTGAAGCCAGCTCTTTATCCCTTTCAAAGAATGAATGGTACTTAATAGAGAATGTTATTTATTTTCAGATACTGTTTGCTATGAGGAAGATCCCAGACAGTGAAATTTGGAAGCCAGAACCTGAATCAATTGTAAGTCTTTCTGTAGAATAAATGGATTTTTTTTTTCCTGCAGTTTTGCTAATGAGATAAAACTTTGTGGGCTTTTTTTATTTAAGTTCTCTAAATCAAAGCGACAATAAACTTTCCCTTACTCAACAAAACTGCCCTTCCCTAAACAGGAACATGATAGAAACTCGGAGAGGGCACCCATTTGACAACTCTGTAAAGCGGGATCAGAAAGAACTGCACTTTTTAACCAGGCTATGAATCCTTTCCATGTGTCTCTTCTTCATCCCTTTAACTGAGCAGAAAATTTTGATACACTGTACTTGATAGCACGAACTGCTTCAACCCAGTTCTGTTTCTGCTGCAAGAATCTCTTGATTTACATCCTGCCTCTCACAGTGGAGATGAGGTTGTGTTGATAATGGATGCTTTCCCCACAGGATGTTCCAGCTTTGCCCATTACTACAACCTTCTGGGAGAGGAACTTGCCGTCTGTGCCGGGACTGCTAAAGCTGATTGGATTTTCCACTTTCTTCACCTCTGTGGCTGTGGCTGGGTTATTTGCCTACAAAAAGGGACTTCTAGCTCGAAACTGAAGAAGATTCCAATGCAAAGCCTCACACTTGAGCGGTTTTCTTTTTTTTTGGAGGTTTTTTTGGCATGTACTTCCCTGTCTCCAAAATCAGATCAGGACTGGGAAAGAGAAGAAAACAGTATAGAGAAGAGGCTGGAGGGGAGGGATAAAGGAAGGGGATCCACATTGAAAAAGAAGCCCTTGAATCCAGGCCTACTTCTAGCAGTAACTTTGTTGTTGTTGAATTTCTAGGGTACCCTGCCAAGTGTTATCACCTTGAGGTTTTTATCCAGATCTCAGAACAAAAGTGACAAAATACCTCTATAAAGCCTGTTCTGATGAGATTTCCAGTTGTTTTTATGCTTATATCTGAACCAGACCCTGAACTCCAAGTCTTCACAGGCACTTCCATCTCTAGTTGTAAACAAAGGATTTCTGCCTTCCTGTGTGGCAGACTGAGAAAAGAAATCCATAGCTTAAAGGATAGTTAACTAGTTCATGCAAATTGCTGGTAAGGATCTTTTTAGTGTTCTTATTTTTCACCCAGATGTCCAGAGCCCAGGCAGTACCGAAGGAACAAGTCAGGATAAGTTTATCCATCCGAACTATGCAAGTGTAGCCATAGGTTGTTGGCATTTCCAGTGGCATATTTGTCCTACAGTGAGTTAAAGGACAATGTTTTTACTGCTTTTGGCAATGTGGTTGAATTTTAGGCTCCCCAGCTGCGTTCACACTGCCTGGAAGGGCAGAGCTTGTGTGTCCCAGTCGAGTCCATCCCTGTGCGCGATCAGATCTCCTCTGCCTAGAAAAGTGGCAGGCTCCAGACTATAGCTGATGTGTACAGCAGTATAGCAGATCAGGCTGTTGGACCTGAGTGTGAACAGGGAACCTTGTGCTAATGTACAGACACAGCCTTTCGAACCTCTTTCACCCTGTTTGATGTCTCTTTGCCTCTGAGGTCCTCTTTTAGCTCCCTAAGTTGCTGTAAGAATAGCAAGAGAACAAATTAACCACTGCCTACCCCAGGAAGTTGTAAAGCTGTCCATAAAAAACTCTTTTACATATATTTTTCTTATTTCCTTCCTTTCTTTCAACTACTTAAATTTATACTTTGAACACCTTGAGGCTGTCTCTTGCCTGGTAGGGCACAATGGGCTTGAAAATATAGTGTTAGCATTAAAAAAAAGCCCAACAAAAAAGCCCAACTTAACTGCCCTCCAACACTTGCTTCATGCTGAACACAGCTCAGCTGATTCAGAGCTTCAGTCTTTCCTAACAACCATATCGATGGGATTAGCACTTCCACTTCTGCCTGCTGTGCTGTGTTGTACTGACTGTGCATTTTCGGTAACTAATCAAGGATCTAAATGATAGAGAGATCAAAGAGAACCACAGATAGGATAGTCACATGCAAGTGCTTCTGCCCTCCCTAGCTTGGTACCTTTCAAACAATATAAAAAACAAAAAGAGAAAAAAAAAGCGGGGGGAGGGGGAAGAAACAAAAAAACCCCAATCACCAAAACCTTAGGTGCCTACCTGTGAACATGACAGTACCTTGTTCTAGGTATTCCTGCTGTTCTACATCTGTACAACACAAAACAGGAAGACACAGGTATAACTGAGAACAGGATTTGGTGCACATGAAGTTTGAGATGTCTGGAATTTTTCTGAGCCTGTTTGCTGCACTTCTCCCTTCAACAAGTGCCGATTTATATGTAAAAAATTACATTGCAGTAAAAAGCCATGGAGGGAGGTATAATAATTCTGTAAAATATATTCAGCAACTAGTGTGAGCAGACGATAGAGGAACTGTATCACCAGTCTCAGGCAGACCTTTTGGGCTAGCATCTGATCTTGCTTGTGCAGAGTAGTACTTCATTCTCCAAATAGTCCCATGGAAATCCACTGAACTACTTATAAAGCTGTAATATTTGTGAGCAGCGCATCAGTTTCTGGCCCTTAGGTTTCATTCTTTTTAACTTGATGTGCCAGTTAAAAATCTTCTTGTAGTGGCAGCTTGGGTTTTATCACAAATGAGTATCCTCATAACAGCCTTTTAAAATGCATAGGGGAACTTTTCAGACATAAAGATCTTTAAGTCAGAAGAACAGTGCAGCAGTGTACATATGGCCTTTCTCATTGTATCACATAGAGCACTAATTGGCTGGGACATTTGCCTACCACAGAGTGCTTCTACGTGGCTTTCTCTCTGTGTGATTTATTTACTAAAAGAATTAGGAACCAAAAACTGAATCGGAACTGTGTAAGTTCAGAGCTTTTGCAACTCAGACAATTCTCAGGCCAGAAATAAATATAGGAACCTAAATTTGGAAGACATTTTTAAAGTCTTGGCCCAATACTTGTAAGTGCTAGACAGTGAATACATACTTAACATATAAAGAACTGCTGCATTTGCAGATGATTTCTCTGCCAAAACTGTTTGGAATTCAAGTCCTGCTTCTGCCCTAGAAATACTCTGCAGGTCTCTAAAGGGGAGCAGATCCATGAGACTAATGAAGATAAATTGGTTTTATTCGTGTCCAAAATGTATCTTTCTCTTCTTTGCTCCTGAATCTGGCAGAGGTTTTTCCCAGTCTAACAAGAAAAAGTTGTGTGCCACAGGGGCAGAAAATCCAAGAAAAAACAGAAGTTAGGTATAGTTAGAACTGAACTGAATCATAACCAAAGCTTTTCATGAGATAGGTCAATTAAAAAAAATGTATATAGTTATAAACTTTTCTTATTCTCAGTTTCAAAGTGAAACAAAAATGGGGAAACCCCCCCCCCCACAGCATTTCTCATGTTATTCTGCCACAACTAAAAGTAGGTGTGACTTGAAATCTCAAATTAAATTTGGATCCCCTGAGATTTCTAGCCAATTCTGATGGAGCTGGGAGGTCTGAATTGCAACATCTCTATTAGCTCTCGAAAGTCTCTGTCTTCTTCCTTCCAGACTGCCAGAGCATTAGGAATGCTCCCTTTGTCTTCACAGCTGTGTCTTGCTACGATTATGCTGTGGAGCTTTATCACCACTATGGGATTAAAAAGAAGGATTTGCTGCTGTTTTCTCGGCATCTTCCACATAAAAGGAATATGTGGCACTTTGTCTATGTGGATGCCAGTGTGATGAGAAAATTGACAAATGTAGGTAGAGAATCAAGTTGCTTCCCCATGGGTAGAGAGAACTGTTAGCACTGGCTTACATTTTTAAAATTCCTTCGTGCCATCCCTTCAAAGAGAGGAATGAAGTCTGGTTTAACAGCTAACCAGTCGTGCTATATTCTTAATTTATTAACATGTTTGATGAAAAATCTGCTATCATGAAAGTTCCAGCAGTTTACCAGCTTTGTAACTTGTATTATAGGAACAACCATGGAAATAATTGTATTTGTCTCTTATGAACTGATTTGTGTTATTAGGCATATTTTGTACAGCTCTTAAGAGTTTGCAAAAAAAAAAAAAAAGAGGATTACTTGCTTGTACACTGTTCTGATAGCAACTGTATATTGCAAAGGATGTTGGGCCAAGGCATGAAAATCTGTGTTAGCCAAAGTACTTGAAAGCTAATTGTATAAACTACTCGACAATAACAAGGAAGTAAGGAGTCTGAGGCAGCCCCTTATCTTTCCTTTAACTAGTGAATTTTTTTTTTCTCAATGCAGATCTTGATTCCAAATAGCACATCTGCTGTCAGTACAACAAAGACATTAATCACAATTAAGTATATGTCTGAGCATTGTCCATCACTGGAACCCAAGGCCTGGAGGAGAAGCTAGGGACTTATATTAAAATAATCTTCCTGTGTCCTCAGTGGGACTGTTGTTTCACTGAGGTAGACTTTAGAAAGTGCAGAAATTTTAAGATTATTCTTTTTTTTTTTTTTTGAGACATTAAAGAAAAATGTTTTTGAGGACGAAGGAGTTGTATGTCCTCCAAAAGTACTTTGATGCAAAAGGGAGTCAGGATTAAATGAGAACAGACCTGCCACTGCTCTCAGGCAAGAAGCAAACCCACTTAAATCGCAGATTACAAATGCTCACAAATAAACCTGACCTGTGTTTAAATGGACTAACATTCCCTCTCCCATCTCCACCACCTTAAGATCACCTTGATCTTACAATCTGTTCTTCAATAGAGATAAAAATGAGATGGTCAAAAGCAGTCTTGCTTTCAAAGTATCTCTACAGTCAAATCATTCAGGCGTTGTCATAGACTGCCGCTTATAGCGTGTCTCCTGTGGTCATGTACAGGTCAGTGTTCAGTGATGCCTGCCTCTGTGTTTTGGAAAAAAAGAGTGACTTCACTTTGCAGGAATATATATGCTGTGTGTGTGATGAATTTGTGCCTTTTATAACTGTAGCATTTTCTCAAGTGCCTCTGTGGCGACTGTATCCCTTGGTTTCCTTCTTAAGTTCCCTTTTCAATAGGCTCTGCAGATATTTTTATCTGACAGCTGTGAACTTTTTTTAACCTTAATTAGAATCAATAAATATTGTCATGTCACATTTACTCTTTGAGGCTTTTCTTTTGTGGAAGCCCCTTTTGACTTGGTTGTGATGGTGAGTATTACTTAGGAACACAACATTTTGCATTTCATACTGAAGCCAGTGAGATATCTTCAGCTTTTCTCAGTAAAGCAAGCTCTGTGAAGAAGAAAGAGAGAAGGATTAAAAAACCTAAACAAACCCCCACAAACCCCAACCCCCCAAAAAAAACAAACACCAAAAAAATCAAACCACATTTGGCAATATTTGTTCCTAACATATAGATGACTGTCTTACACTTAAGAATTAGTTTTTATTGCTGTAGGTGGATTTAGAGTGTCCCCATCATGAACATACCTCTCCCACAGCACCTTGTTTACCAGACCACGTATGGGCAGGGACATGTTTTATAGCTGCTCATAAGAGTCAAGGGCAGGTGGTATGTGACTGTAACTGAACATGGGAAGAAACAGACCTTGTACCAAATACTGTGTGATGTAAACATAAAAAAATCTGGACGAAAAGAGACAAAAATCACTGGCTTAATTTTATCCAGCAGCTCAGTGCAAGTGCTAGAGAGATAATGTAACCGAAGAACAAATTCGGCCTTGGGAAGGGACCTGTATTTCACAAAAACGTAGTCTGTGAACACTGGAAAAAGCGTAACCATCCATGTCAAAAGCGTAACCATCCATGTCAAAAGCATGCAGTGCTCTTTGTATAGGCTTAACTTTCAGTATTACTTACAAGTTATAAAGGAGCACAAATACCATGAAAGCAAATATCCTCAGCTAATCCTTTGCATGCACTATAAAGCATCCATCCCCTAAGAAACGTATCAGAGCCAGCAATGCATTTCACAGGCCCTCAAAGGAGCTCACAAATGGTTGGCTCTTAAACATTGCTGCCTTGGGTCAGATTTGAACTACCTCTTTAACCCTTTGTTCAGACATATCCTGTGGCATCCCAGAGGAGGTACTGAAATGGTATTAATTAGTTTATTTATTTATTTACAAAGCTTTCAGCGTGGATGTCAAAGAGACTATGTCAGCCAGGGGCCACTTCATTACTTCCAGCGGTTCAGTGTACAGAAAATTAATTTGGACAGATTAATACAGGAGAAATGCATTTTGCATAACATCTATAGAAGATACTAATACGATTTCCTGAGAAACCAATTAGAAATCCCACTCGTTGTTTAGGAGAGGACAGGATGTGTTTGCAAATTGTTTGGCTAAATCATACAAAACTCACTTCTAGTGTGAGAACTGAGGATCATTTTTTCCTCTCACCTTGTATAATTATACCAATCTACTCATCTGAAGCAAATCCCGAGATGTTTGAGGGACTGATGAGTTTTGCCTTCTGGCTCAGGGCAGGATAAATTCCCCTTGGGCCTGTAGAGTTGCCTCAGAAAAAAAAAAACATCCAAGAATGAAAGGCAAAACTGGCCTCAGGTTGTACAGAGCCAAGATGCGGTTTGGTATCTACTGGAAACAAGGGGAGGCTTTCTGTTTAATTGAGACAAATGCATTAAGGCCCAAGTTTTTGCCACCTCATTTGAGGTGCTTCTGTCAACAGGGCTGCCGAGACACAGCTCTTGTCTGACTGGTCCTCCTCTGTGCGGTGAGCGGGGAGAGAGGGGCTCCTTGCCTGGTGGTTCAGCCCATGCAGGGCTGGAGGAGTCCAACGGACACGGCCTTCTCTCTCGCTCTCAGTGTAGGAGGGTACCTAAATTGATTGGGTTTCTAACTTTGGTATCTCAGTTATGCACTTCAAATACATGGGATGAACTCAGGTGAGGAAAAAAATTTTGTATCTAATAATGCGTGTGTTTCATTTGTTCTGCAAAGATATGAATTATGAAGTTAGATGTTTTCAAAGAGCACATGATATTTACCCACCTAGAGAGCAATTCAGGAGCCGAAACACAGTTGCCTTGTGCCTTTCAGACATCTGAGGGCACCTTGTCCAGCCTCCAGCTGCTGCTCTGAAAGGCAGCAGCTCTTCCAGAGGCCGTGTGTCCTAACCCATCCCTGCACAGGTGGCACAGACGTGCTTTGGATACCAAACTAGGCAGCTTCTACCTCCCACCAACTGCTGATGGCAATTAGGTACTTAAATGCTTCCTTGGGATATTTAGCTTTGGAGAAGTGCAAACAGGAATAATGTAAGCCCTGTGAATCTAACATGATGCAAGTTAGTAAATTGCGTGTTAATAGGTAGCTGCATATGTAGTATGTTAATACATAGCTGTCCTTTATGCAGGCAGGCTATATACTGTGATATTGTTGGTCACTGGACAGAAAAACAAAGGCATGAAATTCTAGGAAGTTAGAATATTAGTGGTGTTTGCTAGCAAAGCTTTCAATTAGCAGCTGAGTGCTAAGTTAAGCTGTAAAAAAAAATACACCTAAGAGGTTTGTAAATTGATTTTAGTTTGCGTGATCTGTACAGTTAGCGTGGTGGGTTGACCCTGGCTGGACACCAGGTGCCCACCGAAGCTTCTCTATCGCTCCCCCTCCTCAGCAGGACAGGGGAGAGAAAATATAATGAAAAGCTCATGGGTCGAGATAAGGACAGGGAGAGATCACTCAGCAGTTACTGTCACGGGCAAAACAGACTCGACTTGAGGAAAGTAGCTTAAGTTATTAACAATCAAATCAGAGTAGGGTAATGAGAAACAAAACCAAATCTTAAAACACCTTCCCCCCAGCCCTCCCTTCTTCCCGGGTTTAACTTCACTCATGATTTTCTCTACTACCTCCCTCCAAGCGGCGCAGGGGGATGGGAAATGGGGGTTGCGGTCAGTTCATCACATGTTGGTTCTGCCGCTCCTTCCTCCTCAAGGGGAGAACTCCTCACACTCTTCCCCTGCTCCAGCGTGGGGTCCCTCCCACGGGAGACAGTCCTCCATGAACTTCTCGAGCGTGGGTCCTTCCCACGGGCTGCAGGTCTTCACGAACTGCTCCAACGTGGGTCCCTTCCATGGAGTGCAGTCCTTCAGGAACGGACTGCTCCAGCGTGGGTCCTCCACGGGGCCACAAGTCCTGCCAGCAAACCTGCTCCAGCGTGGGCTCCTCTCTCCACGGGGCCACAGGTCCTGCCAGGAGCCTGCTCCAGCGCGGGCTTCCCACGGGGTCACAGCCTCCTTTGGGCACATCCACCTGCTCCGGCGTGGGGTCCTCCGCGGGCTGCAGGTGGATATCTGCTCCAGCGTGGACCTCCATGGGCTGCAGGGGGACAGCCTGCCTCACCATGGTCTTCACCACAGGCTGCAGGGCAATCTCCGCTCCGGCACCTGGAGCACCTCCTCCCCTCCTCCTTCACTGACCTTGGTGTCTGCAGGGTTGTTCCTCTCTCATATTCTCACTCCTCTCTCTGGCTGCAATTGCACAGTTTTTTTGTTCCCCCTTCTTAAATATGCTATCCCAGAGGCGCTACCACCGTCGCTGATGGGCTCGGCCTTGGCCAGCGGCAGGTCCGTCTTGGAGCCGGCTGGCATTGGCTCTATTGGATATGGGGGAGGCTTCTAGCAGCTTCTCACAGAAGCCACCCCTGTAGCCCCCCGGCTACCAAAACCTTGCCACGCAAACCCAATACAGTCAGTAGCAATAAGCTATTCTGAAGCTAGGCTAGAAAACGCTCAAAAATGAATTTTAATAGCTGTGATTGATAAACTGTGAAACACACTTTAAGGGTTTTGTCCACTGCGTCTTTACCCAGTGCCACGCTAGCTCATCCCAGTTTTCCATTCTTCTGGCCTTGCTGAAAGAGGCAAAGTTTTTTTTGAGTTTTTATGTACATTGTGGGTCAAAGACAGTCTCACTCTGTGTTTTGACAGAATGTGAGAGATACGTTTTCTAATTTAGAAGTAAAGGGTTATTAGCTTTCACTCAGGGTTGTTTTTTGCTATGTGCACAGGGAATTTGCTGTTAGCAATTTTTACAATCACTCCTTAGTGGAATAGCCCTAACAAAATAATCAATATCCATCCAGTTCCATTTACTCTGGCACCTACAGGTTCTGCAGACTCCCTCTCCCTGCAGCTTTGAGGGGGGAAAAAGCCTCACCCAAATCCAAGCAATCCATTAATCTGACCTACAGCAGAATGGGTCTGAGCAAATACAGACTAGCCTCGCCTACTCGAGGGCATAAAGCCATTGAACACCAGTAGTAACTTTGCGAGGGAGGGGTCTCATCGAGTGCCATTTCCCTGCCGCAGCAGAGACTTGTTGAAGTCGCGCTCGAGGAAGCGGTACCCGGCAGAAACATCAGCCTTCGGCTGATGGGGTTTGTCAAATGGCTTGGTTCGCTCCTGCACCGCCGTCTAATGGGATTCAACACTGCACTCAAATATGCTCTGATGCTTGGATGGGAAGGAGGGGAGAAAAGGAAGTGTATTAATAATGCACTGAGGCATCCTTGTCAGCTCTCAGGCTGTTCACTCCCAATTTGCATATGCTCCAAGTTGTAAGAAAACACTTTGCACAGCGGTGTTGCATTTAGCAGAAATTACATTATAATTTCAGATGTGGAAACTTCTATGCCAGGTCTGAGGCAGTGAGATGTCCCATCGGGCTGTGCAGTCATTATCTTAAACAATTGAAATGCATGCTTGCACTTAATCAAAATCAAGGGGAGATATTACTCCAGCCTCCACTTGCCAATTCAGCCCAAAGTGGAACGAGAATATTAAACTAAATTAGAAGCTATGTTATTTCCCAATAATTTCTTTGAGCTGGAGTTTGGCCAGAGTGCTTTTTCAGAGGTTGCATATTTGAGCCAACACCTCTATCTATATCCATAAAGCAAACTGCCCCCAAAGCAACCCCCTTCTCAG
The DNA here is from genome assembly GCA_013389945.1 of Fregata magnificens. Lineage (NCBI taxonomy): Eukaryota > Metazoa > Chordata > Aves > Suliformes > Fregatidae > Fregata > Fregata magnificens. Next base: position 84,713 of record WAAD01024679.1, read on the forward strand.
AGGAGGGCAGTGTTCAGGTGTGTTTAGGGTCTGGGCTCACACTTCTCGCAGCTCCTTCATGCTGCCAAGCAGCAGAAAAAACTTAAGCTTAAGACTTAAGACTTCTTAAGAAAAGACTTAAGACTTCAGAGGAAGTCTTGCAGTGCCAACAGAGGGGTGGTGCAGCAGCCATTTCATAGCCCTGATTTCTGCTAGGGACTGGCTAGTGCTGGGAAGGAGAGGCTGCAGGGATGGAGCCTGCCTTTTTCTGCTTCCTCCAATGTGGCACATCAGAGCTTGGAGAAGGGTGAGAACTGGGGCTTGAAGCTGGGGACTTGCATCCCTTTCCTTTCGTGTGCTTCCATTCCAGCGTTTGATATTTTGGGTACCCAACAGGACCAGCGCAGAAATACCCATTGAGACCTTTCTACAAATCAAAGCGTTAAGCTTTTGCCATGTTTTTGTTTGCAAGGTGATAAAATACTGCTGTTATGTAGCCAGAAGATGGCAGCCTTTATTTCAGCCTTGAGCCCTGCTGCGCCGTGCTGCTGTGCAGCAGATGGGCAGCCTGCCACGCTTCGTCACAGCTGTCTGCAGCTGGTGTCTGCTGACAGTAGTCTCCCCACCAAATGCTAGGCTCTGCCTGTTGTAATTCGGCTGGACATCCTGGATTTGACTAACATTTTGATGAAAATGATAGTGCCCAGGCTATAATCCAAGGAGTTTTCAAGTGAATGGTCTGCCCATGGAAGTCCAAATCCCAACACCAGCTGTAACTATGTCCTTTGCTTCACTTTCAACCCCATCTTGAGTGGAAGCTGCGTTGTTGCACCATAAGAGGCAGTGGAGCTGACAGTTATATTTCATAGAGAAAGAATAACAGTGTGAAGATAGAGACAGCAAAGGACCTCTGTCTTATATTGTCTTGTGCTTGATAAGGTCACAGGCAGTGCAAACTCACACCTCTGGCTGATCCATTCATGGCTATAGGCCAGGACATATCACATTTCCTAGGACCCCTGGAAGAGGAGATGGGCAGCTCAGAGGCACTGCTGACCTCCTCTAGCACCCAGCAAGTGCCCAGCACCGCTGTGCTAAAGCTTCCCTTTCCTCTCCTAAGTAATGCACTCTCACTTGGGAAGCTTTTCCTCCCTGCTCCTCCTTTGTGTCCTGGGTTATTCTGGCTCTGCTACGTAAGATGAGTCCAGAAAAAACCCCAAAGAGAGCAAGAAACAGAGAACAGAAACTGGGAAGCTGAGCACTACAAATAAAGAGCAGAACAGGAATCGCAACTGGAGCCCAAAGCATTGATTGCCAAGTGCAGGAGCTGAGTGGGAAAAGAAAAAGTTACAGTTCACTAACAAAGAGCACATTTAATTTCCCCTTCTGGATTTTCACCGAGATGAAATTTGCTTTCTCGCTGCGTGTGTGCAAAGCAACTGTTGCAGGGAACATTTACAAAGCAAAATTGTTTGTTTCCAACTGCTCCAGGGAAGAGAAACAGCCCAAAAGGAAAAGAAGAGAAACGACTAAATTCATGTTTCCACAGAAGAGGACTCTCTGGATTTGTCCATTTTTCTATTTCATGATGCTGCTGTCAGGAACTGGGAGCTGAGGTCTGTGCAGAGAACATAAGATCAGCCTCCAGCTTGTTCCTGGCGTGGTTTCTGGCCAGGGAAAGCCCCTGCTGTCAGGCAGCAGAACCTGGTCAATAGGACGTGGCAGCTGACTGGTGGGAAACCTGCACGTTACGACCCGTCAGACTGCGCAAGGTTGGCACATCCCCCTGGGTGGTATTTTTATTCTGATATATAATGCTAATTTGTGCCTGTGGTTGGGGCTGTTTCATCCTGGGAAAAGAGATCAAACAACGTGAAACCAGAGGCTGGATCAAACATAGACTGGAAAGCATTGCTGGTGAACGACTATCGAAGAGACCAGGCGCAGACTGCAGGCTGCAACCACTTGCTTGCCCAGAGTGGCGTTTGAGGCTGGATGTACCTTTAGCACCCCGGGTGAATGTGGTCAGACCTCCCCCTTGCTCGGCGCGAGGGGCATGGCTGGAGGATTCGCCTCCCACGCCTCCTGCCTGTCCAGCTCCTGATGGCCCAGCAGCCCGTCCTGTTGCGAGGTCTCTGTCCCCATGGGGCTGGTTGATGGCAGCCAAGGAGGGGGCAGCTGTGCTGCACTGCACAAGTGGGAGCTGCAGCTGAGGGGAGCAGGGCAGAAAGGAGGTGGGAAGCACAAGTCTCACAGGAGTGTTTTGCCATCCCCGGTGCCAATTTCTGTGGCTCCCAAAGGTGTTGAAAGGCTAATTATGTGACATGCTGTGAGGGCCTTGGGCACAGCTGCTGTGGTATCAGTAAGCAAAACCAGCAATTTAATTAAAAAAGAGGCAGGTTCTCTAACATGCATCATCTCCGCTTGCTTATTTCGGACCGCCTGATCTATCCGCTCCATGGTGCTTCTTATTTCACTGCTACTATGGAGGATTAGTCTATTTTTTTCTCTCTTTCCCCTCTGCTGCTCCTTCTGCCAGTGCTTGCTCTGGTCTTTGCTTTATTTCCAAGCATCAAACAGCAGCCTTTTCTCCTGAGGCTTTCCTGTTTCCCAGGCGTGTCAATGCAATTCAGTTCCTACCCTGGTGCTGATGGACTTGGTGTGGACCTTGGCATCTCCCATCTCACCCCTTACTTCGAGAGGACAGAGCATCTCCCACCTCTGCCAAGGGAGTGCAGGGCTCTTCCTCCAAGAGCTGGGGCACTGAGCACCCCTGGTTAGGGAAGGTCACCAGAGGCTTCCCCACTCCATGGACTGGGTCAGGACTCCGCTCAGTCCCCAGCAGAAAGAGGTGCTTCCATGGTGCTTCAGCCTCATGGTTTTAATAAAGCCAGCAGCTCACTTGGGGAGTTGTCAGTGGTGATAAACTCAGTCCCATTCTGTTTCAAAATTGGTTTAAGAAAGATGCCTGGCTGTTTAATATTTAAGCTAAATGTTTAATGTTTAAACAGGGAAATTGTTCTGATTGTCAGAAAGGGCATTAAAGCAGGATGGAAACTGGTCTATAATCGCTGACAAATGCCGCCCTTTCTCTGCAGCAGTGCGGTGCCTGGGAGCCGCAGGAGTTTCAGAAATGCCAATTTTAATCAACCTCTTTGATTTCATTTGCCGCTTACCACTCCAACAGCAGTGAGATGTGCTTTTTCCCTGCGAAGGGGGGAACATTGTACCTGGTCCTGTTTAACGGTTTGAGACTAGTTCAGCTGAATTGAACTTGCACTTCAAAACCCAGACAAATTGCAACGGAAATGTGGGTGGATAAGGTGAAAAGCAAAGCTGGACGGTGTTGGGCCATGGGTGTATTCCAGATGATTTGGGGTCCCTTTTGCATGTGCACACAAAAGCTGTGAAATTCAGATGTCAACTTTAAAGTCAGCACAAAATGAACGGCTCTAAGTGCCACAAATACACGCACGGATGAATATTTTTGAACAGATACGGACAGTGTTTTTCAGGCAGTGGAAATACCCCCCTGGGGGAAGTGTGTAACGGTGCAGAACCGTTTCACGCCACAAAAGGCTTGTCAGGAGAGAGCCTGTGCTCCCTCCTCGGGCCGGCACTGTGGCTGTGCCAGGCTGCATGCACGGGGTAGTCCTAGCGCACAGGAATCCCTGCTTGGTGACAGCTAGAGCTGGGGAGAAAATCTGCAGGGAACCCTCGAGTCAAACAGCAATTCATGTTAGTCACTTTTCCCCCCTCTTAAAATGTTCCTAAGGTGGATGATAAACCGACCTGTCAAACAACCTGTCAAAAATCCTTTAAATAAGCGTTTAATACTACAGCTTAGTGTGTTCAAAATCCAACATTGCTGCTTCCTACGGAGACTCTCCTTTCCAGTGTGGATAATTTGAAGTGCATGTGTGAGTTCAAGGTAGATGGGAAAGCTGAAGCTGAAAATGTAGATAGTCTTCTTGTAAATAATCTGTTCAGGCTTTTTTCCCCCCAGAGAAATTGGTCATGGCTGGCTGATCCTCACACAGAATGGCTGCGAACAATGAACAATGTAGCCCAGGAGGCATGTACTCTCTGTACAACCTTTTCTGTGCAGCGCTTAACACTGGCACTGTGAGCACCTGCTCACATATGATGAGAAGGGGCCGCCTGAAGCACCCCTTCCCTCTGGAAAGGGCTCCTGGTTTGGAGCCCACCAGCACCTACGCTGAGATTGGTCTGCACTTACGGTGTCTACAAGGCTTTTGTACAAGAAAGTGAGAGGACGTATGAACGTGATTGAAGCAGATGCCAGGAGTGAAGTCATCTTGGGTAGGTAGGTATTTCTGTTCGTCTATACATATGGATCGTATCGAGCAGAGCAAGGGTTTGGTGGCTGCTGCATGTGATGTGCCTAGTGATTTAACACAGGTGCGCAGAAATACCACCTTCCGCAAACTCACAAAAAAAAGACGCAAGAAAGAATCTGAAGAAAAGTTTATAGAAGAGCTCCTCTTATCAAGGTTTCAGGACTATCGAAAGGCACATTTCACCCATGTTGAATGACAGTTGAGTTCATGGACACAAACAATGCTCACATTTCATGGCAAAAAGACTGCATAATGATGGTACGATGTGCAACATATACTCCAGACTTCAGTTAAACACTAAAGTGATTATTTTAACTGTGTCATGTACATAATACAAGCAGAACAGGCAGATGCATCCAATTACTGTAATTTACAAGGCAGTAATTCAAGCCCCAAACATATTTCTCCTTATTGGAGGAAGGCGGTACAGATTACGAGCAAAACGAGGGCCAGCAAATTGACAGGGAGCCAGGAAGCTGCTGCCATTCAGAAAATAACAGCTAGCATCTGCTGCAAGTTGGAGGGGCTTTAACTTTGCTAACTCATTTCACCCTGTTTCAACAGAGAACGGCTGGGCTGGATCAGATGCTCTTGGGCCAGGAAGCAACCGAGAGCCGTGTCGTGGCCATGCCGCACCGACGCAGGCACCCTGCAGAACAGATAAGCGCGGATGTTTGCTCGGTAGCGGGCAGAATAAAGTCCACTTGCACTTCCGCTCTCGCCGTTTAGCGAGCTGCTTCGTGCTAATTACCTCTTTTCAACCAGCTCGTGGTTAAGTTTCACGTTGTGATGATTAATAATTAATCAAATGCATTTGAAAATTAATTTGGCAATTCTACATCTGATTGGCGTGCTAATCTCTTCCGTGCAGCGGGGATGTTATAGAAATAACCTCGGATATTCTGAGCTGCTAACTGAGGTGAATACATAAGGGTATTTATTATCTCATGTGGTAAAAAATGAAGCAGCGAGTGGAAACGAATGCATTCTCCAAAGCCTCTTTGCCGTTCAGGAACGGTCTGATCTGCATTTTCCCTTCCCTGTGTTAGGAATATACCATTGATATTATCATGTCCAATCAAAACAAATAGACAAGGAAAAGGCAAATTTGAAAAACGCCGCCCCCAGTTGATTTATTTCTGTTTCGCTGGTAGCAACTGCAGTAGATTTGATGCATTAATTATGGTACTAAAAAGAAAAATCACAAAGAGAACAACTTTTGCCCTTTCCAGCTGTCCATGCCACTGCTCTCCAAAAATAACACTCATCTGGTAAAAGGGAAGAAGAGGGAGTATGCAGCTTCCACTGGATGTGTGGTCCCCACTAGTTTCGAATTAGTAGTCCCTTTTTATAGGCAAACAGCCCCGCAGCAGCCACAGAGGTGAAACACACGGTAGAGCTAAGCAGGCACAGCAGTCCCGGCACGGACGGCAGGTTCCTCTCCCAGAAGCTGGTGGTGAATGGTCGGGCTGGGACATCCTGGGGGAGAGAGGAGATAGTACCACCGTGGGGTCTCCCTCACCATGTGAGTGGGGAGGCGACAAATATCCCCCGCCAGGCTGGGGTTATCACAGGTTTTCCCGAGGACCAGACTGGGGGTGGGAAGGAGGGTCAGGGCTGTGAAACGCATATTTATATTTGGCTTAAAACTATGGCCTGGGACTGGGCAGAACTAGGATGATTTCCTGCGTGTTGCAGTCCCCAGGGTCCGAGATCTTTGTCCCTGGCTCTTGGCCATCCACCTCTCAGACAGGGGTAACAATATTCCTCGGACGAGTAAAAAGAAATTAATACCATCAGCATGTGAGGTAAACAAAAGCTCTCCCGGGGGCAGGCCCCATAGGAATCGCCGAAACAGGGACTGCAGCCTGACTGAGGGTGCGCGCCTGACTGTGTGACAATGAGAAAGTCCGGTTTACCTTTGACTCTGGCTCTGGCATCCAGATTTCATCCTCTGGGATCCTCCCCATACTGTGCAATATCTAGAAGAAAAAATTCCACACCACTTTTAGTTTTGAAAAAGCAGAGCAAGTCGGAGCAGTGACATTGATAAAAGGCATAACTATGACTAGCTGAAAGTGCCTCGAACCAGAAAATGTATAGTGATTTCTCTGTTTATATCAGCAAAGAGAGAAGAAGGAGGCAGTTTTGGTAGTTTGTGTAAATATATGACAGCTGGTCATCAAACGGTTGTGTGCCTAACCAGTGTTTTAAGGATAAAAGGACAGTTTCAAAGAGTCATTTGTAAAAAGTAGGGCTTCACTCAGAAATCCACATGAACTACAGCTTCTCCAGATGTTGATTTAAATTTTTTTTTTTGAGTACAAGTGAAAATGCTTTTGCACATGACAGTTTGAGAAACAGCAAGGTGAGGTTACCGCCACACACTTGGGACACAAAGCCTGTTAGGAGTGATGGTGCTTGGATCACAAGTTAGAAAGAGGAGGGATACAACTCTGGAGCTTTCAAAGCATACAATTACAACGTTATCTCTTGGCTACTCAGGCAGTACAAAACTCATCAAGGATTTTTCTTGAGAATAAACTGATTGTAGCAATCATTGAGGTTCTTGGGGGCAAATGAATGTCTCCAGAAGAGACAGCTAACCGTCTTTATAACTACTGCTCACAGGCATGGAGAAAAGAAATCAGGTGACTTGAAACAGAGCAAGTAATGAGGATTATAAGGCGAATACGACGTTCTGTCAAATGGAAGCAAAGGGCTGATTTTCCTTTAAATAACAGCTCCGTGGCTCTGCCATACAGCAGTTGTAAATGTAATGTACACCCTTTAATGGGTTTTTTTCCTCCCTCCAGACTATTGTAAAAGGATTTCACTGTGACTGGGAATCCAGCCCAATGCATGTCACTCTGAGGAGATTTAGACATTATCAGAGCCGTCCATTACAAATTCATAAAGCCGAGCTAACAGTACTCTCTCGTAAAAGGAGAAGCAGAAGGGATAGATCAAAAATAAGAACAATGCTCAGATTTCCAGATTGCCGCACAGGAAATAGCTGCAAGCATTTGTAATGACTTAAACTACTTTTAAAATATACAGTGATTAATTTGTTAGAAATTGTGGTAGTATATCTAAGGGCACCATCAGGTTGGAGGGTTTTTTCCTCTAGACATTAGGTATACAGCTTGAGCTTTATTTTAAGTCTCCAGTGCAGCAACATACTGCATAATGTTCTGATTTGGGTGACATTCTTGGCTTCACTTTATTCAACAGCAAACTAAGTAAAATTAAAAAAAAAAAAAAAAGCGGCTTTGGTTCACATCCTTTTCTGGAATTCTTCCCCACCAATTTCAGGAGCCTCTGCACAATTACAGGGTGTGATGCACAAAATCAGACCGTCCAAGCTGTACTTAATCCTTTTTAACCTTTTAATAGAGATGTTGAAAGCAAACCAAGGGTCTGTACCTCTCTGGCTGCTCTCTCTCCTGCCTGTACAGCCCCCTCCATGTATCCACTCCATTGGGTAGCTGTCTCCGTGCCAGCAAAGTAGATTCTGTCAATGGGCTGGCGAATGATCCTTCAAAACAAATGGAGAATGTCAGATGACAAGTAACAGGAAAGCGATGATCCTTCTAAAAGCAATTTATGGGCTTTGATGGGGTGTTCAACATCAGTTCTCCAGAATTCCTGCAGACCTGGGCTGGGGAGCACAGTGCAATAAGCTGTCCCTGCAGGACCACCTACCTGCTTCTGTACACAAAACTCAAGATCTGAGAGAGAAAAATCTAAGGCATAAATCAGTGTGCCCAGCTTCCGTGCAAAATAATACGAGCCTTATTTTAGTGCTGGGATAGCAGTCCCCAGAAATGCAGTGCAGCTGATAGATCTCTGTCTTCTGCATGGCAGTTTTGTTGTTGCTATCCTGCCATTACAATGGGATGTGAATGACGTTTTTGCAGTGATGGGTCACTAATACCAGCTTCTATCTGGAGGCTGGACTTGCCTGGCTGCAAGTCCTGCCAAAAGGGGATGGCAGCTGAAGGCCTCTGCATTCAGGGAGTTGCATTCGCCTCACAGGGTCATATAAGTCAGCCTCTCAGCCATGCAAAGCTGCACAAGCATCCTGGTCAACCCAGCCACAGGTAACGAGCTCCCCCTTTCCCATAGAGAGATGTGCTTGCTCTAAGGGCTCCCATCTAACCCCCGATTATGTCTTCCCTGTCTGCCTGACACCAGCTTCTCCAGGTCAGAGGCCTCACCCGTCACTACCCAAGTGTTCAGATAAATTACAGCAGAAGAGTCTGTGCACGGGATGACTTCTTCCCACACGCATCTTGGCACAGAAGCAGGGTGTAACTCCATGATGGACGTGCTAAGGAGCTCACGCTGTGATGTGCTACATGGTTTGTCTGGTCTTTGGCTATGGATACAAGATTTGTCTGGTTGTTCCTATTACACGCCGAACCACACCTTCCACACACTTTCCAGTGATACGCTTGTATTAATCAGTATTAGCTAACACGCTCCTTTAGGAATACAGCAATTCTGCATGGGGAGGGCACGGGAGGCTTTGCTGGGTGGGAGGAGCGAATGAGTTTTCATGTACGGGTTTTGTGACTTCCCCTCATGATGTGACTCAATGGGCTTCAGCAGAACCTGATGCTCCACCTACACAGTCAGTGGAGACTCTTCATCTGCCCAAGATGTGTGCCCTCAAGGTCTTAGAAAGCATTAAAGGGATCTGTTGCAAATACTGTGTAGTGGCAAATACTGTAAGTAACATAGCGGGTAAAGGTTTCCTGGCTCTAGCATGTCCCTTTGTGACTGTGCTTTGTTTCCTTGCAAGTCACAAGAGAAACTGCTCTTACTAAAGTCAATTGCAAGACCCTTGTTAGCTGGGGAGTAGGGCAGCGGAAAGAGGGTTGGAGTTCCCCCAATATGCTACATATGCCCCAAGTTTGTTGCGTAAGATACATCATTGTACATGAGCTAAGAAATGTAAATAAGAAAGCAATGCATTCTCTGGCTTACCTTCCATAAGAATACATTATGCCTGGTGGGAAGTAGGCTGTGTAACAACCCCCTGAATATTGCTCCGTGCTCCAGTTCTTTTCTTCATAATGCACAGGCTGTAAGTATTAGCAAACATTAGAGAGTGAACCAGTGGCAGAGAAATTGGAAATAAAAAACAAATTACCTTTGAAGAGGGAAAAAAACAGGCTAAGGATACTTGTCAAAGGAGTGCCATGTCATCTGGCTAATGCTACCCATCTGCACAAAACAAATCTTTGCACTTTTACAGAAGCACTAGCCTCCCACGGGGAAATGACAGGACAAATTAAACCACGCACTACCTTCTCTTTTCTTGTAAAGAGCGAGACTGGCAGCTCTTTTCTTCCTGTACTAGATGCTGCTGCCCTCCCCTTGGGAGTACAGATTGTATGGCACAACATGCAATTCTAGGTACCAGGAATTTTGGCTTCATCCTCCAGAACAAAGGAGGAACGTTACTGTACAACAGAGGTGAAAACAGGCATTCATTTCTTACATGTAAAGCCTCTTCCATCCCCATTGCTTTGGCATATGCCTCACAGATCTTCTTCTTCCTATATGAAAATAAAATCAGAGTCAGAAAAAAAAGGTGGAGAAAAACCTCTCAGCTATTGTTCTTCTTACAAAAAAATCGCATTTATTCCAATACATTGGAAGGACAGTTGGGTTTGGCTTTGTTTTTAAGTCTGATTTTAAGTTCTTATCTTAACATACATATTTCAAATGCTGATGCCTAAATGTAACATCCAAAATGGATGCAGGGAATGGGAAATGAAAGTTGATTTTGGCAATGAGCTCTGAAAAAATAAATCTTTGTACAGTTATTTTAGGATGCAGAGCCAATTCATTCTCATGTTCACTGGTGTAAGACCAGAAGAGAAGCAATATAAATCAATGAAATCCCTACAGATTTACCTTAGCTGAGAACAAAATAACGAGCTGGAGAATACTACTCACATTGCTAAGCAGAACTCCTCTTTCACTTGCATATGTACCAAAGATCACATTTAGGAAGTACTGTTTGTTCATTTCACAGACTAATGGAGAAACCATACTGTTGTAAACACGGAGGTTTAAAAATTTTATCGCCCAGTCTGAATGTGAAGGACAGCCAAAACTACGCATGTCCGCGTTCCCTATATCCCTGGGGTGAAGCATCATTCAGTAGGGATGCAGTCTGGGAATGTCTTCGGAAGAATCTTCTCAGTTCACATAGAGACACAGAACTGATAAGTCAAAACATGGAAGAGTGGGCAGGACTTAGAAATATCCATAACTGGATGGATATTACCATAAGTGTCTTGGCCTGTTTATGCTAAAAGCTCATTTTTTGCCCCAATTCCCAGTACCGGTAGTTGCACTGAGCATGTGTACACATGCATATGCGGGGAAGCATCCCAGAGAACTGCCTTATTTCTGAAATATCTACAGTTTCTGAACTCTTACCTCTCTTCCTTACTGAGATGGGCCAGTTTAACAGCCTTTCTGGTAAGGATGAAACTGAAAAGAAAAATATGGCATATAAATACCACACAGTGTCAGCACCCCAGCTGATTCGCAAGCTCTTGCTTGAAATGACTCTAAAAAAGACAGGCAAAGCACTTTACCAGTATGTAATGGGCTTGACATTTTTTCATCATAACTTGTCACTTTATAATTACAGGTCACATGGGTGAAAAGGCTCATGCAGGGTACCCTGGGGAGTTAACTGAAAGGGAGAACATACATTCCCAGGGGGGCAGGCGCGAAGGACTGCCTGGCAGCTACCAGATGAGAAAGTTATGGATTGCAAGTGTGTTTTCAAAGCTGCCAGCACTGGCCTCATTTTGCTCCGTGGGAATGAACTCTTCATCCCCACTGACTCAGGAGAGCAAAGTTATACCCAAAGTGGGCAGAGGGATGACAGTGTCCAGCAAACTAGCTTGCACTGCCTACCCTCTTATACCTAGGTCTTATCCAAAGGGAATTAGACCCTGAGTTTTCCTGAGCTTTTGCAGACGGTTGGCCATACCACTGCCCGTGTCATGTGGTGTTAGTAAGTGATGGGAGCTTGCTGCTCTGACAAGCACTGCACAGTGTCATGGACCAGTCCTGTAAGAACTGGGATTAATATTTATTCAGCTTGAAGGAAACAGATTTGGTGATTACTTCATCTGACCTTAGTGGAGATAGCCGGGGGATGAAGTACGTTTCTGCACTCTTTTAGAAAGTTGTATAAATCCACAAGGAGAAAGCAGGAAACTGTTTGCCGTATGGGGTTTGGAGGAGCCTTACTACTCTCAGGTCATGGAATTTTTTTAAGCCTTGAACATGCCCACAAACATGTACAGTTCAATAGAACTGGGAAGCTTTCCTTGCCAGATACTTAAGGAGTAGTTGCTGGACATTTATATTGGCCTTTTTTTGGCAGTCTCACCTCAGATTATAGTGGAAACATTTGTAAAGATTGTTTGTATTGGCTTAACCTATTTTAAAAAGCCAGTCAGTGTTACATATTTTCCCATCTGTTCGTCCAAACTACAACTTTTTTACTTGGCAGTTTCTTCAGAATCCCGATTTCTTCACTGCACAGCTGCTGCCCCACTCAACCACCAGCTGATGTTCGTTGTCCTGCCTCAGCTCAATGGGGAGAGGAGGCAAATGAGGATTTCTTGGACAACTGCATTTTCATTTTGGCCCAGGCGCTAAATACAAGGCCCAACATAAGCCGAATACAGGCTCATAAAGCTAGGTAAGAAAGGGATTTATTTCTAAATCTACTCCATAGCAAAAAAACCCCATTAACTGAATGCTTAAAATGAACTACAGCTGAATTCAGCAACTCCTTCCCAACCATCTCCTTTGTATTAGGCTATTTGTAGCAGAAGCTTCACCTAAAAGCTTATATGGACTAGAGAGGCACAAGAGGCTTGTCAGCAGTGCTCTCCTCCATCTATGAAGACTGTGGGAGTGGGCACCACTGATGTAACCTGGCCATTTCCCCTCTTCCTCCTCCTCCCGCTCCTTCATGCAAAAAGAAATACACATCTGTAAGTACGGGCTAGAAGATCCTAACCCCATAATGGCAGGGAAAGATCCGTCAGGTTTCGTGTCATCTATGGTTATTCCAATTGGAGACTCCTCATCCTCAATGATGAAGGAACCGCAATAACCTAAGGGGGGCAAAAAACCCAAAATGATTGTCAGAGAAACTTGTTGATGATCATTGTTTCTGACAGTAATGAGCAAGGAAAATTATCCATAAAAGGAATTGTGGTTTTGTAACAGTCTCCCTCCTCTCTTCTCTCTGACTCTTGGAAATTTTATACACAGACTTATGAAAGCCATATCTAAATTCCATTATTACTTAGCAAGAAATTTCTGTAGATTGTTGCAAGTCCCTTTGGCCTTCTATATTGGGGGCAATAAACGTTAAAAATAAACGGATCTAGCAAGAACTACGATGGTTCATTCCATGAGTGACTTTGGCCAAAACAACAGCAGCAACAAAAACCGGTGTAATTACATCTGGTCACTGCAGGCTCAAATTTATACCCTGTATTGATGATAAGACTGTCAGGAATGCTGTCCCATAACAGTAATGCAGCAGAAACATGGGCTGTCTAATTTAATATCACATGAGTACATGTTTCAGATGAACACGCAAAAATGCCATATAGATAACAATGTATAAACCTGCCTACATTTCTTTCTAAGCCCAATGGCCGGTTTACGCCCTGAAACATGCAAAATTATATTGTTTTGATTGAGAAATATTCTTGCCCAGGCCAACTCTCAGTATCATTACACAGGAAGTGGAAACTAATCTGTTCATACAAATAGTTCTGGAAATGGTATCAGTTAAAGCTGAGAAACACATGATGTTGCAGCACATGGAAAAAATATCTTGAGTTAAACAAAAAGCTAACGTACTTTTTCCAGTCCTCTGAGATATCAAGTCTGTAGAACAGAGGATTAAACCCAGGGAAAGGTCTTGCGTACACCTTAAGCTCTCCTTGTCTTCTGCTGTAAATTCTCTTTGGCTGCTCTAACTCTGTGCCTGGCAGGAAGAAGCAAGGACCTGCTGCTGCAGGGTCACTGCTTCCGTGCATTGCAGGTTTCAGTAATGCTTCCCAGGGAAACCTTGCTTGTTCTCTCAGTCAACCCTCCTCAGCTAGCAACAATGAGATTCGGGATCCTATTTGGGTCTGGACTCATATTTGGGACAAGGTGTGCACTCAAGCTTGGAGGAAGAGCTCTCCTTTCTCAGGAGCTTTACCTTTCACTTTTCTGTGTGTTTGGTTTGGGGGTTTTGCACATTTAACCCTCTCTTGGATTTATTCCCTGATAGACAGCAGAGCTTCAAAATTCGTGTAGCATGGGGCTACCAAGTCCTTCACTTTCCCCACATACCCTTCCTCTCCCAGAAGGGTTCCCTGTAGTACACCATGCATTTGATGACACAGCCCATAGGCAAACGTTGAATTAACTGGTTTCTCTTTGGTGGCAGTTCTGGTTTGTAATGAATCTTCGTTGTCAGGATTGGAGGGATAGCACTGATCACATACTTGCCCTAAAACATAAAACACAGTCAGTACAAACAAGGTGCTGCCTCTCACTGAGGTCGCCCTGTAGGACACGTTTGAAAGACGCTCTTACTAGTTTTCTTAGCTTTCGCACACCTGACTGCTACTTGGCTTCCCACACAGATATTTCCAGGTGACCAAAACAATTCTGCCATTTCAGAAAAAGGAGCTGGGAAAAACATGTTGTTTTGTGGTTAGATGATCCTTGACAGCTTTCTGGACACTACAGGACCAGAGCTGAAACTTGGCTGGAGACAGGTGGGGAAATGGGACAAGATAGATCTTATGGCATAGGTAAAATTGCCTTTTATCATCCCCAGGAAAATATGACCCACATTTGTCCAAACTATAAGCTGTTAAAAAAAAAGAATAATCACTTTTGTGCATGTTCACAGGATACTACTTCAGGACAAACAACACTGACAGGGATTTCAGCTTTCCTGAACACGCTCCATCCCTCTTGCAGGTCCTGTGTCTGAGTGGAGCGATGAAGGACGCCCTGCTTTGGGGCTCAGGGCGACACTATATCACAACAGATGCTGCTGCCTTCAGGCACTGTCATGCTGGTGGGGCTGCTGAGTGCAGGAAGGCCGACTCCTCTGACTTGGCTGCCGCTCAGCCAGCGTGGAGGAAGAAACCAGTGGTTTAACTCCGGGGTTTAAAAATCCCTGGGGAAGGGAGGGAGTCCCTCCTCCAGGACATCCTTAGACCGGCTTCTCTGCCAAACAGCCCCTTCCCTTTCTTTTAGCTTTCTTTAAATAACGCTGCCACCGGTGAGATGGGGGTCTTGCAGACCATGACGGTCCTGCACTAACCCCCATGGCAGGCTGGGCTCTATATGCGGAAGGGAGCTGCCACCCCGTGGGTGCCACTGCGGGTAATCATGTGCTGATGGAGCATTTCACAGCGCCACTGCACAGAGGCAAAATCTCACTAAAGGCATTTGAAATGTCTTTTTTTTTGTCCTGCAAGCCACAAACTCAGATAAAAACAGGAACGTTATCTTTTCTTTCTTTGAAATGGTCTCAACGCAGAACTAAAATATAAAAATATATAATCACAGAAAAAAGTTAAGGCAGAAAAGGCAGAGTAATGGCAGAAACTAACTAGCAGAAAACCAGGAAGAGATCCAGTCATAAATAAATCCATAAAGCAGGTTTCACAGAGTGTCAGCATAGTCCGAGAAATAGACACACACAAATGGTTACTTCCTGATTACATCTGGCTAAGAGCTACAGCAGATGTATTCCCCCACTAAATGCATACTCTACTTTTATTCTGATCAAATTACCTCATATATCTCATGGGTTAGAGTCTCCACAGTGACATTATCACCTGTCTGATCAATACGGACCACAGGACTCTCCAGTTTAACTCTGCCTTTGAGGCCTTCCATTATTTTCTCTGATATCTGACCAGAACCCCCTTTAAACTTCCTCTCCTAAAAAACAAACAGAAAAGAAACACAAACAAAAAATCACCAGCATTAATCACAACGACATTGAATATGACTTCTACTCATAACCAAGAAACTCCAGGCCAAATCTGCAAGTCCTGAGGGTGCAAAAAGAGGTTTTGAGTATTTTACCCATCACTGTGCTACCAAAACCCTCACGTGTGACAAAGACACCAACTTGCATCTGTACAGCGAAAGCCTGCACCAGCCCAGAAGTAAGACAGATCTTTAACTGGGTCTGGCCTCAAGTGCGGCAGGCAATGAGCTTTATCTGTCCCTGGGAAGACACAAAGACATTGCTGTCTGGAAAAAAGCACAATCTGTGACACGTATTTCCTTGTGATATCTGTGCAGAGGCTCAGGGGAAGCACTAACCCTCTTTTATCTACCATCCACCAGCGTTCTATCAAGCAGCTCACTTTTACATATAAGATGCTGGTATGGACAGGGAGGAAAGGATCCACACAGTCTTGTGCTGAAAGACTGAAATGGTTGCCTGAAGAAGTTTTACAAGACTCGTCACGGCTGCTGAGTCAGAAACCCTTAGCGTTTTTGCTCAACTGATTTTGATTGGGGTGAGGGAAGAGGGAAGGATGGTAGAAACCAAGACAGCTTGCCCCATCCAGGCACAAAGAAAAGGAAGTGCTCTTCCCAGGCTAGCTTTCCCCTCTCTACATGTCTTGTTTAGCTATGAGTATCTTGGGATTAATTTTATTTTTAATTCTTGCTGCAACGTCTAGCAGTTGCTGACATGGGACAGCAAATGTGGCTGAGCGGCTCCTGAGGAAGAAGGCTCTTGGGTCTTGCTCCTACCTCAGGGCAGCATTAGCTCTACTTACATTCTTCCTGACACATGGCTGTCTATTCTTAGCCCAATGGACAGATGTTGATGGAGACTTGGCATCTCTTGGGGCAACTTCTCTTAATGTCTCCCTACCCTGGCACACTTGGAAGGGTGTGGTACGGTCTCTACTTCTGCTGTTGGTAGCTTAAGTCTGAAATGCTGCCTGTGCTTTCTGAGGCTGCGTTAACTGAGGTAGGAAGCTAGTAAAGGGTGCTGACATACCACATCCAAATTACTTCGACAGCCCCCTCTCCCCTTTTCCGAAACTTCATCCAGAACAATCACATGAAAACCATGATGTTCCACAGGCAACCAGGTGCCTGCCACAACCAAGGTGAGAAACAGTCTGAAGTAGCTCATAAAACATGCTGCCATGTGAGCTGTCCCAAGAAGGAAAGGCCTTTTGCTATCTACTTCCAACTCTTGTCATTAGAGGCTTCAATGCCAAAAAACCGTATTTCACTCTGAAGCACACTTGCTTTGAACTCCTGAAAACATTCAAACATGCTAATTAACCCATAGAAAACAAACTGGCAAAAAAGCAACAAAGCAGCAACAAAAGGACTGTGCTGAAGTGAATGCAGGAAAAACCAATTTATTAAATTGTCCCAATTTATCCCAAAGCCTGGCTAATAAAAATCCTCATTGTACAAAGCTAGCCGAGAGGGCTGTTGTACTCCATGAGAACATAATTGTCTGTGGTGTCACATGAACTTTGTGTTTCGTCCTCTTTTCATTAATTGCAGGGCTTTGACGGGACAACACTCCACTTGCTCTTTATGGTTTCAAGAGAGGAGGAAGAATATGAGACATTTTGTACCTGGCCCCCGTTGGTGATAGAGAAAATCCTGGCTGTGCCCCCACACTGCCTCACGTACCACAGGAACCAGAGAGCAGAGACTTCATGAGGCTCAGATGTGACGTTGACATTCACAAAGAAGGTGGCAAATTCTTTAGCAGCTCTGCGTGAGACACAGGAGCAGAAACAGGCAGTGAGCAAATGTGACTTCCTGACTGCTTGCAGGATTTTCTGTTATTCTCAGTAAGGGCTGCTTTCCCAAAGTCAGAAAAGCCAAGATGATTTATATCTGTCTCATTTTTTAGCCTGTAGCAAGACTGTTTCCATGGGTTTATATCAGCACCTCTCTCATTCCCAAAGCATTTACCCATTCAGTTTGAAATCCCACTGATTTCACCTTAGTTATTTCTTTAAATAGTTTCCCTGCTGCTATTCCTTTCATCAGAACAAATATTTTTCTCAACAGGAGAATGCATTTGGTAACCAGTTAGTGAAACTCTTCTGCATTTCTCCTCCATGGGGAGCTCATTGGGCACATCATTTCCAAGGTCTGATGGGTCCCGAGGGACTCAACTAGCCACACAGCCAAGACACTCCCCATCAACCATGTAACACTGCTGCACAGACCTTTTGTGAAATGAAGAATCAGACATGGTAAACAACCCAGAGAAACCAAACTGGCAATCATTGCCATAAACATAAGGAGAGGGTCAGCTGTCTACCACAATAAGTCCTCTGAATGTAAACAGAGTTACAGCAGCAGGAAATGAGAACCTGGCTATTCACATTTCTTTCATTTGTGGCTGCAGATTGCTAAGAGAATTGAGATCATTTTGCAAAGAAGGTGAAAGGTCTTTGACTTGGATTTCATAAAACCACATGAATTTATAATCATCTCCTAAAGGAAGGAACTTTGCAAGTGATCTGGGCTAAAATATGTAACTTACAAACTTTTATAACCTGACTTTCCTGAGTATTAAGTCCAGATACTCTATTTCATTAGCCAGGATATGAAAGCATCCTGCACGCAAGAACCCTCTGGAACAATCCTGAAAGCACGAAGACACTAAACAGTTGTAGCAGGTTCAGGCCTGAGAAATGTGAAGAGTCTCTCCAGGGTCAGTAGATGCTGATCCGTGACATACGACAAACAAATCTTCTTTTATAATCTTGACCCAAGTCATATAGAAAATGCTGCGGAAGAGCTTTTCTGTTTAGGGCACTATGGTTTTTAAGTCCGCGTAGAAAAATCTGGCTTGGCTCGAAGACCTGAAATGGCTTTTTACTGAGTTTTTGAATGTGTTTCAGCTGAGCACATCCATTAAAACTGGAGTGCCACAAACCCACTGGCAGTAGAAGCAGTCTTGCAGAGAAGCATGTTACAGGAGAGATCACTATAAACCCAGTTCTGTTTATACTCCACTGGCTCCCTGACTAAGGGGAACAGTAGAAATTAGAAGAGGAAGAGCCAGTGCACTTGCAACAGAAAGGGTAGTTCAAAGTGACCGAGTTTGCAGGCAAATGGCTCGTAAAACTAATTGTAAAGAAAACTACGATGCCACAGAGAGCAAAAGAAAGTCCAAACGGCTCTACCTTGTATCACATGGAGCTGGAGCAAGATTTAAGCCAGCAAAATAAATTTCAAATAGAAAGTTTTGGTCAGGAAGCTGCAGGCACAGTGCTAAACCACAGTCAAAATGAAAGGGCAAACAGAGCACAGCCGCACAAATAAAAGATGCCGAATACAAGGGAGGAGAGCGTTACAGAATAGCACAGGGGCCGGCACAGCAAGCGGGGACACAAGTGCTCAATAAGCACACTTCTCTTTGCCTTATAAAGAGAATTAATTGAAAAAGGAAAGGAAGAAAAGTGTATTGCCAGTTGTTGTCACTCCATATTGAACATTGTTCCTTTTTTTATTTGTACAGTGTGGTCCCTCATAGACATATAAAACACACTGGCCATTTTCTAGGTGATACAATACCTTGGGCCCTCTTCCTACCAACTAGGGTTGATGCTCTGTTGGACCTGCTACTCACAGACAAGGAAGACCTGTCGGATGATGCAAAGGTGAAGGGCAGCCTTAGCTGCAGTGGCCATGAGACTGTGGCATTTAAAATCCTGAGAGGAGTAAGACAAACAGCAGAATTGCAACCCTGGATTTTGGAAGAGCAGATTTTATCCTCCTCAAGGACCTGCTTGGCAGCATCTCATGGAAAACTACCCTGTAGGGCAAAGAGGCCCAGAAGAGTTGTCTGGCCTTCAAGCACAGCTTCCCAGGAGCACAGGGAGGGTGTACTGCAACAGGCAGAGCTGAGTAAGCGCAGCAACAGGCTTGCTGGGACGAACACAGAGCTCCCGACCAGGCTCAGGCACAAACCAGCCAGGGAGGTGAAAGGCAACAAGAAAGGTTGCCTTGGCTGCCTTGTTTCCCTCCAAGGGTTTCGGAGGCCCAGCAGGCACTACTGCTGAAACAAGGAGCAGCATTTTAACTTCTCCAGAGTTTCCAGAGCCAACAGCTGCTCACTCCCCCCCTCCTCAGGTCTCGCGCTGCCCCGTCCATTGAGCGACCACCGGAAAGCAGCTGCCCTCTGGCATGGCGTGTTGCTCCCCGATGTGCCAGCGGCACCTGTCTGCTCTGTGGTACACGTGATGCAGCTCACGCAGTAAAAGCAGACACATATGATAACTGCGCAGGAGAGGACATAGCTGAGTCAGAGGACATCACTCCTCAGCTCCTAGCCTACCATGGGGCTGGGGAAGCCCCCTCACCTCCTTCTGCCTCCCTCTCTGTGCCTGCAAGTAACCTTTATTCATACCTACAAAGCAGTGTTTTATTTACATGTTGCTTTTCCTAAAGACAAGGGCAGACATTCTCCAACTGAGTGAAGTGAAAGCACGGTGAGAAGAGCCTACGTTGTCACTACCGTGTGCAAGGGCCTGCTGAGGCAAACCCCAGGTTTCCCCAGCACCTTTAATCCCATCCGCCAGCCAACCCAAGCTCTGTGTACCACTTTATCCTCCACAGGCCCTCACGCAGCACCTGACAACAGCCCAACACAAAGACCAGCCTCATCTCAAACCCTTCCTGCTCTCTCACTGCCTGTACCCCAGCTGGACTCAGCTGTATGCCAGAATTTGCCAGGGAGCCACTATCATTCTGCAGCTGTATTTCAAAGTGAATAAAGAGTTAGGTACTTGGTCCAGCAAATCTTATTTATCAGCTCTTTCATGGTCATTTTGTCCCATTCTTCAGCATGCGGAGCGTCCCATGGTGCTTCAAGAGGAATCTGGAGACAGAGGCAAAATATTAAAGAAATTATTCAGTACTATATCATCGCCTGGTCATAGCTAGTTAGTAGCACAGAGTTGACTGATGTGTTGGCCAGGAGTTGCTTTTGTCCCCTGCACATAGCTGTAAATTTAGAATAAATTCACTAAGTGGAATAGTTGCCATTAACTCCTTTGGGCATGAACTGTACCACAACCACCAAATCTGGCTTTGTCTGACCAATGAACTATATCCATATGTTAGGACTCATCTGTCCTTTAGTCATCCAGAAGCGAGGTGTCTATTCTAATTTAGTTGCCTTGTTGTCCTCTAACAGCTGAGGGAAAAATTCTTTCTCTAGTCAGAGATTCAGTCAGTTACAAGATGGCTATCCAAAGGCCTCTGCGTCTCTCTGTGACTACAGAGGGAGCAAAAATGTCTAGATACTATTGAATTATTTTTAGACAGTTACATTCTTAATAATAATCCATTGCACGTAAGTACCATGACATGCGAGGACACTATCACATATTTGAATCTTTAAAAAATATACATTATTTGACAAAAAAGTGTGTAGTATCATGGACAAATTTGATTCTGCAAAACCACATAAACCTGATTAACTTTGCAGGAATACAGTTAGTTATGCTTGAAGATTATTGTAAGGTAGGGCCCCTTGTTTGTAGCCAGATTATAAGGCAACTGATAAATATTTGAAAGACAGCACGACGCTCCAGGGGCTACTTTTTGCACACAGGAAGATCTGCAGTTGCACTGCTTGGATTTTGAAGGCGTTTACTGTTTAAGACTTTTAGAAATAAAATTACTATGAAGCCAAACTGGAGTCCAGCTTAAGCAGCTACAAAAAAGAATCATCCTTACTCAAAAAGGCTGTCACAGAGGAAGGGGAAAAACCCTTCTCATCTCCCAGCTCGTGGAATAGTTTTCCCTGGCATGAGAAAGTACATACACTGAGGTTCAACCTCATTTTTTTCAGCTATCTTAGACACCTCCAGATCTTTTTGTATCCTCTCATAGAATCATAGAATGGTTTGGATCGGAAGGGACCTTTAAAGGCCATCTAGTCCAACCCCCTCTCAGTGAGGAAGCCCTGTTATTCCTGATAGTTCCTGGGCAACATAGATATCTTTCCTGGTGGATGTTTCTTGGGGTTTTTTATATTAAAGCAGCAGTAAAAAAGCCTGCCAAAACCAAAACAAAACCAAACCAGATTTACTCATGATGACATGAGCGTTGTAGGAAAGAGATGCAATTTACACAGCCTACCTCTTTTCCCAACTTGTCCACGGTCCTCCAGAAGTTATTGTAATCCAGATAAACTAAGGGATTCCATGTTGAAGGGGAAATACCTGTGAAATAGCGTGACTTTCCCTAAAACACACATAAGAACATAAGCAACTGAAACACAACAGAGCGTATCTTCATTACTCAAGAACACAAAATTCTCAAAGTCATCACATGGTTGACCTTTTGCCCCAAAAGACCTAGCTTTTTTTTTTTTTTTTTTTTTTCCCCTGCATATGCACGTAAGCAATAGAATGCATGAAGCTAAGTATGAGGGAAAAAACAGTTGGGCTGACATTAAAAAGGACAATAATACTTTTTTTTTATTCAGAGGGGATGGGGAGGGGTACATTTGTTCTGAGCAGGTTGTCAAATTCTGGGCTAAGGAGACTCAAGCAATGGCCAAGGAGGTAATATTCCTTGTTCCTAAGCATTCTTTATTATTACATATGAATGAATCTAATGTTTGCCTGCCTGCTGAAATGTGCATCCTAAAATTTGCATAGGTCTAAAATTGTATGCATTTTAAACTTTTAAACTATCTAAGCACCTTTACGGTACACCTCACCTATAAAAAGCAAACGTACCTCTTTATTATGCCAAGTACCTTGGGAGAAACCTAGCCTAAAAAAAAAAAAAAATTGCCAAAAAGAAAGTTTTTTGGTTGCAGAAAGAAAAATTTCGTACGCTTGCAAAAATGGTATCAGTACTTACAACCTGTATGACACATAGCTGCAACAGTAATACGGACTGTTTCAGATAATCCTGTGATACAATGATAAGCAAAACAATCTAACAGCAGCTGGTTCTTTGTGATAACTTTAATCTGAAAGAGAACTGGATGAGTAGGCAACATTTTCTCTTATTAAATTGCTTTGAACCTTCCCCCATGTAAGTCAACGGCAAATTTCTTGTCAGACCTCTTTAATGTTTGCTCTTCCAGGTGTGTCAAAGGTTTGCATGAGGTCACGTGGCAGGATGCAGTGAACACGCCGGACCACGACAGGTCGGAGCTGTGGTGCTAAGCTGTGTGCAATGTGCTTTTCAGTGCAATGTATACCATGCCAGCCCATCGCGCCTGGCAGGTGGGAGTCACAGACCAAGCGAGAGGCTGCAGTGCCGCAAATGCATGAGATAGTGACCCGGGGACAGGGGCACCTGAAGCAGGAGCCAAATGCCCTTCCCCACACTCAGCGTGAGAGAATTTATCAGTCTTCCCCACTGATGATTGTGTACCTGTGTGTAAATATATATGGGTGTCTGATATTATTCAGAACATTTTTCTGCAAAGATCATAACAAAGATAAAAGGCTCAAGATGAAACTCGGAGACCATAGTGAGCTTTCAGACTTGGCAAAAGCAGTAAAAAAGCCAAACTCCCACATTTTGGTCAACTTTTGTCATCCCCAGGGCAGGTACAATGGAGGAGAGAAGAGTACACAGGTAGGGGACAGAAGTCTTGCTATGGCCAACACCACTTGGTCCCTCTCTCGCCAGAGGACAGCCGCAGTGGTGCCCCAGCTCTGGCGGCCGGCCGGGCCCGCAGCCCACTGTGCTATACCTCCTTCCCATCTTCAGTGAGGGCAGCAGCAAAAACGCCCTCCTGTTTAGTCTAAACAGAGTAATCTCTGCTCTGGGCCAAGCAAAGCACAAGGTTATGATCTCAGCACTTAGTTCAGCTTGAGATCCCAGTGCTCAAAGGTGCGGTTTTTTTAAATTTCCAACAAATGTTGAGTTTTCTTTTCAAGTCACCAGGATGCCTCTGGTGGTGGTTGGTTACTTTTGGATTTCTGGGTATGTAATCTTAATCTTGTGTACTTTTTTTCTCTCTTTTATACCTGTTTCTTTCTGTTTTAGAGTTACATTGGAGGAAGGTGGGTGGGGGATGCTACTCCAGCCTTCTCCAGGTGCACGTGTGTATGCAAAACACACTTCTGCCATGGCAGGAACAGAGAAAATGCTCCTATGAACTACCAGCAAGGGAATCCTCTGCATGACACTGCCTCTTCCTTTTCCTTGAGCATGATTTCTCACTGCCAGTTTGGAGCACTGTGTGTTCAGCCACAGAAAAGAGGAGCAAAAAACTCATGCAAAGTGATATACTGCATGCTACAGCTTTTACTGTCAGAAACCAATGCTGTATCAAACAAGGAAATCCTGACACAAAGCAGTAATAAATTGCTAATAATTTTCTTCTTATTGCACAACATTTTGTTTTTCAAAAAGATCACCAAATACTGCTCCTTCAATGTTAATTTATTGCCAGACTTTTTATTCTGGTCAGGAATGCAGGTGCCCTCAATGTGTCGTCCTTGATGTGCTTTAATACCAATAATCCTGCCCTTAAGCAGAGATGAGGTGCAATGCTGTCAGGCCACCCAACAACAGATGAAGATAAGTTATTACTGAAGTTCTGTCATGTCAATATTGCAAGGGGACAAAGGGAAAAGATAAGCCTGCCGTTCAGGAGTAGCAGGGAAAACTTCCCAAAGTTGTTCACCATTCAGTAAGACCTCTTTTCACTCAGCTTTTTGATAAGTGACTGTGCTTGTACTGAGTGCTGTAACTTGCAAATATCTATCCTTGGCTTACTTAACACACAAAAAAGAAGCACTTATTTAAAAGGAGAAATCAAAAAAGTAACTTCTTCTAAGGCTCCTCTTGTTTTCAACCAAATCTTTTCCTTATATTGCCGGAAACAACAGCCCAAGAAAAGTCTCTCTCAGTAACCCAATGATGAGGTTTGTGCCAAAACAGCTTTTCCAGCTCCCAGTATTAACTCTACCATGTTCAACAGCTACAGGTTCAGGAACTCCCAAACTATCCTGTTTGCTGCAGATGGGGCAATTGGTGAGAGAACTTGCCCACTGCCTGGCTACCTAATATTCTCCTCCAAATTTTCCACCTCTATACTAGCTTTAGACCACCATAACCACAAAATGCTGAGGACTGATCAAGAAATCTTATGACCTCAGCCACTGGTATGACACGTCTCACATTAGTATTCATTTATCTGCTATTTGAAAAAAGAACTATCCTTTCCTTACTGATCTGAAAATATTATTATCCCCATATCTTTGGTCAATGGCATAGCCCAGGAAGGTCAATGGGAAAACATATTTTATCCCTGGAGGGCAGGAAAAGCTGGAAAAATACAACAGTGCTAACAGACCTGGAAGAGGCTAAGACTGAATTCAGAGAGCCTGAAATAGTTCACAGATACACTAATTCCTTGTGCAGGGGGGCTGGACCTATCAGAGGTAAGCCCAATTCTAACAAATTCCAGGAGAGAAATTCCCATTGCCCATCAGAGAGCACAAGCCAAACAGCCTTAGCCACGTTAGTTTTTCAGCTCGCTCTCTTGCACAAGTATCTCCACAGCGGGGAATAAATCTAGCCCAAATCACCCAGGGCTGGTAAGTTACTAATTTGTTTTTAATATTGTCTCCCTACTAGGCAGAGGAGCTCTGGCTGGATGTTTCACAGAGGAGCTCACTGCAAGCAAGCAAGGTCTTGCAATATTCCATTTTTAAACAACCGTATAGTGTTCTGGGTGTATTATTTTGAGAACTACTGTTTTCTTAACTGAAAGGCCAATAACCTACTGGCTTTGCTCCCACGTTAACACAAGGCTGCTTGACGGACCCACAGAGTTTATCTAACTTTTTTTTCATTTCCTGGTGTGCCAAATGCTTTCCTGCAGACCTCAGATTTGAGTCCTGCTGCCTGCCTGGATTAGTTACCCCACACCAATCCAAAGCAAACAATATCCCCAAACACCATAGTTCAGTGGTTAGAAAGAAGGCAGCAGAGAGAGAGGTGCTCTGCAAGGTCTCTCTTCTCCCTGCCCAGGGCTACGCTGTGGCTTGTAGCCAAAACTACAGGAATTAAGCCCAAGCTGCCCCAGCTGTGACACCACTCCAAGTTTCAATTTGTGCAAGAGGAGCAGACGATTTTGCCAGTCTTGAGAAATGCAAGTCTGGCTCCTGCCCTCTGTGCTGAGGATGAGCTACACGTCAGAAAGCACAGGAGGAGCCTTGCGCCCCAGAGCAGGGGCTGCTTTGCCCTTGGGCCGTGCACAGCACACACAGCTAGAGCAGTGGCTCCACATGGTGTGAGCCCTCAGGTAGGCATGCTTCCCTGCTCAATGCCTCTGGCAGGTCGAGCCTTGCAAGCATTGCAGTGCCTTGGACTGTCTGTGATTCCCGTGTCCGAACTGCAGATTTACGGTGATCTGCACAGACTTAGTCACAGACTTACCTGCTGCACCCTAATCTCTTAATCTTAAAATGGAGGAAAGGAGAGACTAGATGGCCAATGTGAAGCATTGCATACAAATCCTTATCTTCTGTCAAGTGTTACCTTGCTCTGAAAATCATAAGCAAACAAATAAGCAAAACCAGTCCTTATTTACTAATGTTATGTATACCGGAGCTGGGTGTATTAGAGGACTACAGTTATATGAGAAGGTTAATACCACACCAAGGCCCTAACGCCTTTACTTTCTAGGGTCTTCTACTAAAGAGAAGGTGAAAACGGAGCACAGTGTGACCTTCAAGGACCTCTGTAAGAATAAAAAGCTATCTGCCCCTTCTGGGAAGGCAGAACTCCAGCATAACTGCCTTTTCTCAGTCCTAAAACATTCTTGATGAATTACAGGACAGTAGCCACAAAGCAATTTGGCTGGAAAGAAAGTCTGGGGCTCGTAACAAAATCTACAGTTTGAAGTTACAGATTTACAATGACAGGATACAAACAAATTCCTGATTGATATCAAAGCAGTCCACATTACCATGCTAACTGATGGGAAAGAATGAACCAAAAAAAAAAAGATAAACAATAGTTACATATTTGGATTTTTCAAATAAACTGTAACTACAAAGGAAACCTGCCCACATGAAGCAATGTGGTTTTTAAAGCTTGCAGTACATGGAATTTTTCCACACACATATGGGAAAAATTCCTTTCAGAGCAAAGCAGCTCACAAAATCCCTCCAGGGATTTCCACTTTCCCTTGGCTGCCTCTGCTGCTAGGATAAACCATTTCCCCACTTTCCCCTAACTCAATCCAAGCAGTATCCTGGAAACCTTCAGAAAGAGCCAAACTTAACTGATTAGTATGGCAAACAAAAGACCAAAAGTCTCTTCATCTGAAGATGCTGGGGGTTATATACAGTTGAATGACTGTCACAACAAAATCTAAAGCCACATTTAGTCATTCCCCAAAACACTCTCCCTCTTGCCTCTGACAAAACTGCACAACATTGCAGACTGGAGAAATGCCCTTGGGAAGAGACCTTCCTGTCTGGCCCCGGCTACATGCTCCCCAACAGCCATCAGCTGACAGAAATAGCAGATAAGATGCAAGGAGAGAAAAATTTTAGTCATACTTTTCAAACCTGAAAGGCAGCAGCTGGCCCACAGCTGACATCGTATTAGCCCAAGCAGCTGAACACATCTATCTTTCAGATTAATATTTAATTTCGGGGGCAATGATCCTTTAACATCAAATCACCTCTTTGCTGACACATTTTCTGTCATCTAGGAAATACCACAGGTGCTTGGGTTACTGGAGCATCTTTAATGAATATGAGGGGCACATCTATAGCCAGGAGAGCACAAATCCCTACCTGGCCAACTCACCGTCACAGCATGATAACAGTGTGTTAGTGGGTAGGTAAAACGTCCAAGCCCTAAGGTCTCTGAGCACTCACCAACCCAGCCAATAGCCAGGACTGCACAGTTTGGTTCCAATAGACTTCTTGTAGAATTGGGATGTAAGAGAGGGTTCAACAACAGATCCCGAAAAAAAGGGGCATGGTGACTACACGAGGTCTCAAGGAAAGAGTAAGGAGAAAAAGCAGTGGAACACCTTAGGGAAAGAAAAGAAAACAAAAGGCCTGCAATTTGTGGGAAGAGGATGTGGGAGGAATGAGACCTACTGGAGGAAAAGCATCATTATTATTTATTCAGTGCCTAAGTCTGGCCACACTGGGAGACTTTAAAGCCCCTTTGCTGTCACCCTGTTCCAACAACTACACCTCCTTGGGGACCCTGATTAGCTTGGCAGGACCACGATGTCAAATCTAGAATTGATCCACAGCCTGCGATCCAGCTGAATAGCTCGTAATGCTGCCTCTGGCTTAGGAACATGCTTCCACTTCAAAGAAAACTTACGAAATTACATGGTCATTAGCAAGGACATGCGTAATGTAACGTGGGACAAAAAAAAGCTCTGCAGCTTCAGGTCAAAATGGATTAAGGGCTCAAATTCATGTAACCCATTAGAGCCTTTTACTTAACATACAGAAGGTCATTGCCTTTTAGGATGCTAAGAGATCCACATCTGAGCTTAAATCAGAGTGGGCCGAACATTCAGCTGGTACAAATCAGCCCAGCCCACCTGCTGTAGAGTTACACCAATTTTACACCAAGTGGTGTAAAATAATTTTTTTGAGCATTATGGAGTGGCTATGCAATTATTTAAGATGTGCCTATTTTATGGCCATGGCATGAATCTGCCCAATAAGGAGACGTTACAGAACCAGATGATACAGCTTTGCAGTATGAACACATTGCTCTAATCCGAGGAAGAAAAAGTGAGAAGATAATAAAAATGAAACCAGTTAAGGATCCATCACAGACTGTTGCCTCTGTCAAATATGTCAACCCTGATTCATATAGGCTTCAGGCCTTGTTCTGCCAGAGTCTGGGAAGTACCAAAACTAAAGGATATTAAAAAAATTAAAAAGCGATGGTCTTTGGAAAGTAAAGTAGTTTTTGAGTTATGGAGATAGATGCTTGTACCTCGTACCTATGGATCTTGGGCCTCTCTTCATCCCTCTCCCTACGGTTCTCCCCGTGCACTGGTTTGGGCAGTAGGTCCTGACTAGGACCTGAGCCAAAATTCGGTGAGCTAAAGAACTAAGACAAGGGCTCCTCTGAAGACAGGTTTCATTCCAGATCACTTTAGCCACACCAGTACCTACTCAAGAGCGGCCATCTGAACCCCCGCTGCCCCACGTCTCAGACATGAAGCTTATGGAAAGCCTTGGCAGGTGCCTGTTTCTCACCATTAGCTAGAGAGGGAATCGCAGTGAGTCTCAGATTAGATGCCCAACTTCCAGATAACCATTTGTAAGTAAGATGAATCCCACACCACGGGACTGGGAAGGATCTCATGTGAATCTAGTTACGTAAGTGGGGCAAATACGTTATACTACTCCCTGACTAGTCCCATAATACTGTTGTCTAGTATTGTCATTCAATAGTATCCAACAGTATCATATTTTTTTTCTTATTTAAATTTGGCTTTTATTTCAGAACAAGTATTTTCTGAATTTCAGGCAAAAATTTTTTAGAGGATATGTTCGAAGATAATCAGGTGCCGAATGTATCCCAAATTTTTTAACTGCTGTCAGTCCCTTTTTCTGAACACTTTTCAAAAGAAAACAAGAACCATTGATCCCACTCCCAATAAGTTAAAATAGAATAGCAACACTTCAAACAGGTGCTTACTGGATTACTAAAAGCCAGCTTTACATGAAACTCCCTTAATGACCGTCAGTAATTTCAGCTCAGTTATGCCTTTAGGTATCTCAACATGAAAGATGCAATACTTACCCCCTTATAATGGATCATATGGCCCTCGACATTCACTTTATAGGTCTCAATACCCAGCTCTTTTGCCAGTCGGAGAATCCGGTTTTGGGTAGGTCCCACATATGATCCACCAACATCTACATAATTAACTTGATCGTTCTGTCAAAAGAAAGAATACAGGAATTGGAAGCTGTGCACGAAGCTCCTCAATACAAACATCTAGAAGAAGAAAGAATTATTCCATACTGACTAGCACTGCAACTATATGCACAGGAGAAAATGTGTGCTGACTAACTTAAAAGTAGGCAGTATTGAGCTCTGTAATGACAGACACACAGAGGTCACAGGGTCTTCACTCTGTCATGCACATGTGTGCAATGAGGTTTAACTCTCGTTCAAATTTCACTATGGTTTTCAGTACTGGCTTTTTAGTCTCACAAAAGACGTGAGAATGTGAAGAAATATCCAACCAAATCAACACTTCGGTTAAGTCTAACCCCACTTTTTCAGAATTCATGTTACTTTTCTTGTCATTGCAAAACATTTCTCAAGTTGAAACCATCTCCAGCACCAAGGCTTGTTTTCTCTCTGTAGATATCTGCTTAGACTTAATGCTGTATATGCTGAGCACTGCACTGCAGTATTCAAGGAGAGTAAACTCCTTTCCAGCATGGCACACCTTGGCTCTAGCCCGGTGTGCTCTGGCTAGCAGCCCCCAGCCATGCCTGCCACCGAAGGTGCTCCACACACCCCTCAGACCAGCATCATACTCACTTGGGAAGCAGGAAAAAAGCAACAAGTTTCAGGGTCGCACACTATTACAAGCAGGCTGATTTCCCAAGATAGTAACTCTTTTTAACACTGTTTACAGTGAGCATTTTAAGCTCGGCATTCTCAGTGTCACAGAAGGATGGTGTTTATGCTTCATGTTTCACGTCCAATGATTTCTGCTGAAACACCACTGTTTATCTCTGGTTCCCCAGCAATGGCATCTGACACAATAGTAACCTCCCTTACTTCCAGGGTGGGAAGCAGAGGTAATGTCTGTATTACATCACCCTGCGCCACAGGTGACTTGCCATTTCTTTCATTTTCTTTTTTAATGGCAATCAAGACGTGGTCCATTTTTAGAAGCAGGAGTGTTATTTCAGATAATTTTAAGTGGTGTTAAAATGTATGTCTGAGCTGTAATAATGTCTGGCCCTGCTCAGGCTGCTTCTTATAGGGCTCTTAGTCATCATGCCTGTTACAGTATGCAAAGCGAGATTGGAATGACAGGAGAAATGCTTTGACACTCACGGTCTCAGATGATAAGTTTCCCTCTGTAATGTTAAAGGCAGAGCAGATCCTGCCATGGACAAAGGGTATGGACTATGTGGGTGGAATTCAATTACCTCAATACAGACGTTTAACACCATTTTAGACAGCCCAAGGTATCCAAGACTTCTGTGCAAGGCTGACAAAGTTGACTCACGACCCACAGAAGACCTGCAGCTGGAGGCCAGGCAAGGTATCCTAGGGCAGCTAAAATGGGACTACACACTTCTGGTTGGGCACCCAAATCCATCTGATGGCTCTCAGAGTTGCTTCCAGACCAATTTTAAAGCACCTCCTGTCAAGAGAAGCCCACTGGCATATATTACAATGCAACCTGTCCAAACAGAGCCCTATTACTTGACAAAAGTGACGGCAACTTGAGACACCTGTCTTCTTCGGAAACTCTACTCCCTCCCCCTCTTCCCCCTGGCTAACGATGTCAAACCCAACAGAATCACAGAATGGTTGAGGTCAGAAGGAACCTTTGGAGGTCATCTGGTCCAACCCCTCCTGCTCTAGTAAAGTCACCTACAGCCGGTTGCCCAGGACCGTGTCTAGGCAGCTTTTGAATATCTCCAAGGAGGGAGACGCCACAACCTCCCTGGGCAACCTGTGCCGGTGCTCGGTCACCCTCACAGTGAAAAAGTGTTTCCCAATGTTCAGATGGTTTGAACCTCCTGTGTTTCAGTTTTTGCCCATTGCCTCTTGTCCTGCCGCTAGGCACCACTGAAAAGAGCCTGCCTCCATCCTCTTTGCACCCTTCCTTCCCTCCCTTCTATACACTGATGAAATCCCCCCTCAGCCCTCTCTTCTCCAAGCTGAACAGTCCCAGCTCTCTCAGCCTTTCCTGATAGGAGATATGCTCCAGTCCCTTCATCATCCAGATCATTAATGAAGATGTTGAACAGGATCGGACCCAGTATTGACCCCTGGGGTACACCACAAGTTACTGGCCTCCATCTAGACTTCGTACCACTGATCACCATCCTCTGGACCAGGCTGTTCAGCCAGTTTTCAGTCCATCTCACTGTCTGCTCAACCAGCCCAGCTTATCTATGAGGATCTTACGGGAGACGGTGTTGAATTACTGAAGTCTAGGTAGACAATATCCACTGTTCATCTACCAAGCCAGTCATTTCATCGTAGAAGGTTATCAGGTTGGTCAAGCATGACTTCCTCTTGGTGAATTCATGCTGACTGATGACTTTCTTGTCCTTCATGTGCCTGGAAATGGTGTCCAGGATTAGTTGCTCTACCACCTTCCCAGGGACTGAATTGAGGCTGACCGGTTTGTAGTTCCTTGGGTCCTCCTTCTTGCCCTTCTTGAAGATAGGAGTGACATTTGCCACGTCGTAGACCAGCACAAGTGAGAGTCCAGCATCTCATGAAGCACTTACCCTGATAGTGAATGTCCTTCCTCCAACTCTGTTCCGAGCCTCAAGAACCACCACGCTGACTCCAGCCTCAGACAGCAATTTGGCGGCCGACAAACCTATCAGAAAAAGAGAAAATGCCTTAAAACAAGTGGCAGCAATCAACGACATTAATGGTCAAAAACTGAACCAAAGCTTCAAGGTCAGAGATTTCAATACCATTTTCAAAAATTCCTAAGAGAAGTCATAAACTTTTCATAGTGTCTTACCACAGAAATATGTGGCTGCTGCTTAGTTGCACGTTATAACCATCTCTGTAAGTAGCATTCACCAACTGAAGTTTCCTCCTTCAGGTTAGCATTTAGGCATTTTAAAAACAGTAAAATCTCAGTTATTAAGGGACACACATCTTACTTTTCATTTGTGCAGTGCATAGAAAGGCAGAACCCAGCTTGTGGGGCTTGCAGCGCTGAAGTGATAAAAATAACAGTATACTAAATAGGTGTGTTCCAGCAAGGTAGGTTTCCAACTTCTTCTCTCACTCATCAACTCTCCACTCTATTGCTATCCATTGTCCTCATTCACATGCAGAAAGAAAGTCTGCTTCACTGTCAGGATTCATTTTAAGCAATGGAGTTTGACCATGGCAATCAAACGGGCTGTATGTAGATAGTTTATAAAAGGAATTATGGTCTCAGAAAAACTCATCTAATTATGGGACTTTGTGATGGAGGCATAGAGACAACTGAAAATTCAATAGGACAGGAGTCCTCTTTGCTTTTGACAAATGCGAGCCGAAATTGTAAAAAACAATCATGAGTTTGTGAAATCAGATTATCCCTTTGCCCTGCAGGCCAATTTGGCACTGAGGCATTGTTTCTTTGGAGTTGTTTCCCCTCCTTAAGTATACAAAAGCCAGCCTTATTGATCAGAACTTCCAAAATACCCTGCAGTAAGGAATAATAATATTATATTCATGTTTATTACACTACCTCGAAATGTGATTAAAAGCAACTGTTCGTGAGCCTACGAAGAATGCACGTCTGAAAAGACCAGAGGAGAGGAATTGTCCTGGGCAACGTTAAGTGTACTTATTTATTCTGAGGACGATACAGAATAGCCCATAAACTTCTGTGCACATAATCTTTTAATGGGGAAGTGGAACAGCATTCACTGGAAACCAGAACTGATGAAGTTCAAATGTCTAACATTGACAAAAATTATATATACGATTTCCACACTCATCTAAAAATAACGTTACATCCTTGCACCATATTCCTTAGATTGCTGCTGGAGCAGAAGTATACTTAATTCTTCCATCTATTTAATATTCTAATTTTTAAAAATGCAAGCCATTTGTCAGTGAAGTGAACATCTTATAAATGGATCTAATTTCTTTCAGTAGTTTTTGATTATTTTTTTCCTTCATGAAAGTCTATAGAGAGCATTTTACAATTTCTTTATAGTTAATCCTTTAATCCTTTCGGTGATGGTGTTCTCTTCTTCCTCAACATAAACATAGAAGACACAAGTTTATAATGTTGGAAACACAAACTGCAATCTTTTCTTACAAATATTTACATTTTTTATATGAGGAAAAATTCTTTTTCAAAATATACAGTGCTTTTTGTCACAAGAAAACATCGATTTCCTACATACATAAAATAAAAGGTTAAATTTCTCTATTCTGCGTAAATACCACTGGAGACTCAGGCATGAGTGGGTAATTTTTTTGTAAGAAAGTTTACTGTAGATATGCAAGTCTTGAAA
Source organism: Fregata magnificens (assembly GCA_013389945.1). Lineage (NCBI taxonomy): Eukaryota > Metazoa > Chordata > Aves > Suliformes > Fregatidae > Fregata > Fregata magnificens. The sequence continues at coordinate 118,368 of WAAD01024679.1, forward strand.
AAACGCACAGCGCATTCATGTGTTACCCTGTGGAACAGGAAGCAGCAAAAAATCTGGCCTAGGTATGAAAAAAAAATCTTTGCAAGTCCCCAGTGCCTAAGACCATCATTGCATGCTGTATACAATATTCACGCCACACCTGTTTAGGAAGAACAATGGTTGCACTGGACTGGGCTGGAAGTTAAGCTTACTATTGGTTTATAGCTTAATTATATGATATATCCAAATAAAGAAGGATTGCTAAAGGATGAAGAACATGTGGTAATGTGACTGAGGTTCTCTAACCTGTTTGCTTGTTAAACTGTACTTCTTGCACTCCAGCCTTACAGGTTTTTAGTTTCGTTATTGTTAACCCAAGTGTCACTGTAGACACTGATTCCAAAAAACCAAAGGCTTCAGGGCTACACAGACTGGGAAAGAGCAAGAGGTACATTGGGACAGTGATGGCTTACCAGCAACTGGGAGAGGGCCCAACTCAGAAATAAAAACAATGCAAAATATGTTGATTAAAGATTGTTACTACACATTTATTTGTTTACAGCATGGAAATAATTTTCTTTTAAAATGTAAGACTAGCAACAACACCCACGCACGGGGTATCTCTATGTAGCTGTCTATTGAACCCAACTCTTTAGCTCCTTTCTGGTGTGACCAAAGTGCACCAGATACAGGTGCTTCCACAGGTATGTCTTAGGCATCCCACAGGTCATGAAGCCTACGTGCTTTTGATTGATAGACAATTAACCTCTAAACAGATTGCATATGTTCCCTTTCTCTTCTCCATAACTTGAATTTCCGAGACTTTCGTCGCTGTTCCAACACCCTCTACAGGACTGGACTCCGGAGAGTGACCATTTATTTCTGTTTGATCGATGGGGTGAGAATGAGAGAGAGGAAGGAACAAGACCTTCTCCTTCACAGTTCCTTGCTCCGTCTCCACCTGCTGAGCACCCCTCAGGCTGCACGGAGCTACCCTCTCACCTCCTCTCCAACATCTCCGCTACTTCCCCGGAAGACATCGCACATCTTCCAGGAGCTGCCAAGGGGGCGGGCAGGACCTTCACACCACGAGGGCCCCCCGCGACGCGAGCACTGCTCTAGAGCCGTGGCCCTCCGCCACGCGTGGGCTCTGACACCAGCCACAACGTCCCGTGATTTTGTGGATATCCCCGGTGTCCTGCGAGCGCGCCGCACCAGGCCAAACCGAGCACTGGGCTGCGGCCTCTCAGGCCGCGGCCAAAACTCACGCGAGGTATTTTAAAACACACCTCCTGTATGACTGCAGCACAGACATGCCCCTCGCAGCCGAGGTCGCTGTCGTGCCCCATTGCCTCCTCCACCTCCTCCAAGTGTAGCCTTGAGATAAAGCTGCAAACCACCCCAAATCACTGGCCGTGCTCCTTCAAGATACCACTTTAATTCTATGAATTAGAAATATATTACTTGCCTCAGAAGGACAAAAGGAGCCTGCCAAAACCATGCCTCATTTGAAGTATCTGGCTGTAGAAATTCACTCGTTATTAGACGAGAATAAACAAGGTGAGGTGACTTATACATCCTCCACAAGGGTTTCTATGGCAATCTCACACCAAGCTCCCCCCGCCTGAAGACGCCATGCAGGAAAGATCTATTCCTATTGATTCTGCAGTGCTATTAAGGACTCAGAATTGCTGCTGCTGCTATAGATCATGCTGCCGCTGCTTTCACTTCAGAAAACTGTTGTAATCCTATCAAGCAAAGTAGTTTCAAGTGCATCAAAACACTGGATATACAGTTAAAAAAAAAAAAAAAAAAGAAAAGAAAAACTAAGATGAATTTATGCCAATCTGCAGACATACACCATGACTGAAACATAGAGACACTGAACAACACTGAATTTTGTATGTAGCCTGATGGAAAGTACAACAAAGCACATCTCTACCTCATAGGAGGGAAAGGTTCAACTCTACAGGTAGTGCACAAGACTGGGACTTAAGAGACCTGAGCTTGATTCCCAACCGAGCCCCACAATGTGGGAAACGTTCCCCTGTTTTGTAGGGAAGCATTTATAAGACTAGCATTTATAAGAGTAATTCCAAGTTGCCTCAATACTGGGGTTGGTACAGGGCGTATGAGCAGATACGAGTTCTGTAGCACAACAACGTTTTTAAAAAAGTTACTTTATTGGAAATGTGATAGTAATTCTATAGTAATAGTATAGTGATTCTACTTTTCAAAATCTAGGCTCTGTAAATCCAGTACATCAAACAGATTCACTGATACACCATGACCAGAAGCAAAAATCACCAGCACCTTTCCCAGAGACAGCACTTCTTACGTGGTGTATGCTGAGCATCTCCAAAACGTGCAAGAGCAGTACCCATACAGGGTAACGAAGGGCAGTGAAGGGGAGTGACGACAGTCTGATACCAGTAACCTTTTAAGCCTTCAAACTGAGGCCACTATGTATGTGCCATATTGAGCACACCAAAACAAAGCCAGAGAAAATTACCTGTTACTGCTGAAAGGGTAACACTCTGCTGGTTTTCTAGATGCGTTGTTTGCTCACTTGCTAGCTTCTTTGACAAAGCGCATTTGCCTTTTATGCATCCACTATCAGACTGAAAGTTTACCAAAACCAACCTAATACAACATTCCTTCGTAAAATCCTTGTTAATCCACCCTACTGTACATGGAGTGGGAGAACTATATTGTGTGAAAAACTACTAACCCATTATTGCAGTGTTCTAGCAGGCTTTAACCGAATAACATAAGGGAAAAAAAAAAAAACTTTCTGGAAAACCTCTACATTTTTCTGGTCTTAGCAGGGGAATAATTTTTAAACTTTTTTCTCATAATACGTCAGTAAAGTGAGACAATTGCTGATATATCCTCATTAAAGTTCCACTGTAACAGCATGCTAATGTTGTGATTATTTTTACTGTTTCCCTGATGGAAAACCTAACTTTTTCCAAACACAATTGAGTAATTAAATCTGGCAATGGTCACCTTAGAATCAGCTCTCGTTATTCAACTAGAAGTCTCTTTGCCAAGTAAACACGAACCTGTCAATAAGAGACGCAAAACATTTCTACCATGCCTGCAGGGTAAAATCTCCCTTCCTCACCTCTTTCTTCTCCTTCTCCCCCCTCCCTGATTTTCTTTTCATTGGAATTTTTGTGCACACCATGGTATTTAAATAAGTTTTTAAATATAGTTAAAACATACTCAGTTACATCAGACTGACCAGAGAAATCACTAATGGGCAACAACATATAGAAGGCTGAGAGTGGAAGAACTGTTTTCCTTCACAGACTAAGGATTTGAAGTTTTAAAATTGCCACTGAAAATGAAAAAAAACTTATTAATTAAATTACAACCCCTTAAATTTGCACAAAACAGCAAAAATACACAGTGTGGATCACAAGTCTACATTCATTTCTTCTTCAGTGTCGCCTAATAACATAACATCACTAGCTTCCTGCTCGTCAGAAACTGTATTTTATCTTTCCATATGTTCATGCGCAATCCTTGTTGTAGAATACTTGATACTGGGGATGAGGTTGTGTTGATTTTTTTTTGTCATTTTCAGGTAAATGTTTTTCATTTCTTTTTCATCAATTCTTTTTTCCCCTTTAGCAAAAATAATCCAGTTGATTCAGCAAAGATTTCAACCAAAAGAAAATAAATATTTTCTATTCCAGAGCACATTGTCCAACTGAGACCAAGCCACTCTAACTGGTTTCAATGGCGCTACTGTCTAAACGCTTTCAACAGACGCAAGCCTTGTTCTGAAGGGTACAAAGACAAGTTTCTCACGGACAATGTTAACAGAAACACAGTGGGCAGGAAGAGGGAATTGTATCCCAAGAATGAATCCATTCCTCCGTACAGACCCACTGTGATTTTCAAGTCCAAAGCCCATTGCAGTAAACAACTCTTCCCCAGAATAACTCTCTCCTCCTCCCCTCAAAACAAAGGTAGAAAAAAGTTAACTGGTATAAGCATGGGGTTAGAAATGGAGCATCCTCCTTCCCTTACATATTAAAATGAGTAGCGCCAGTTAAAATGATGATGGCTTGATTCCGTCTAGTTTATGGGAACATCTAAGGTAATTATGCACATTTTCTAACTATTGATAATTGTTTTGGTCAGTATGCAGAATAAATTCCTGTCAGTTAATCGGCGATCTTCAGCTAAATACATATGTGAAAAAATGTTGCTGTAAAACTACAATCAACATCATTACCACAAATATCAAGAACATCAGCATTGGTATTCCTGGGAAAGACATAAAGCCTGCCCCATGCCCATTTTTGTTATGCTAGGATATTTAGAGAACTGTCCTAAATACTTGGCTATTTCTTTTGCTCGCTGGAGTAAATAACACTGTTAAGACTTCAGACCTACCTAGCTAACAGGAATACTCTTTCCTACCTTTCAACACCTTTCACCTAAGCCTGAGGCATGGTGCAAAATCTACTCCTCAGGGACAAACCATAGGTTTACAGCGCTCTCTTAGGAGCTCTGCATTTGCTAACCTGTGAATCACGCTGGTGTACATTTTGTTTTTGCCAGAAACAAACCTGACACATTCTTCATTCAGGAGCAGAACCAGCTGTGACTATTCAGGTTACCCCCTGGGTTAGACAATGTGTATAAATGATGCATTTACCATAGAAAAAAACATGAAGAATACAATGAAAGATGAAGAAAATAATAATATGTTGACATCTGGTTATATAATGGACACATCACAACCATATTTGGCCAAAACTAAACATCTAGCACTGAGCATAACATAAAGGAGTGTCTTAACCAAAACCCATGCCCCACGTCATAAGGTTTTGCGTCTTTAGTAGCAAAACATTAGAGCACGTTATGAGGAAGGCGGCAAATGGAAACTGGTATTTCTGCTTATTTGGGAATGTTGTACGTAACGTCCATTACACTTTACAGGGGGGTCTGATTGTTTTGTTCCTGCTATAAAATATTCTCATAATGGCATCAGCTTGCTAGCAGTACATGGGCAACTGAGAGTTCTGTGAAACATTGCTATGTATTTCTGCATTCCAAAAAATGGCTTATAGGAATTTCTGTTACCAAGTGACAATATTATCACCGATTATCAGCTTTCCTGTTGGATCCAGAAAGAAAGCAGGAAGGAGCTGGAGCCCAGCGCAGGGCAGATATAAAGAGATAAACACAGGATACATTTTAGGAACCAGCTATTGCATTCCTACAGGTCAAATTCTGGGTAAATTTAGAAGTAACAGTAGAAAAAAATCTACCGAAAGCTACTCCAGATTTACACAGGTGGGACTGATTATATCTTCAGTATTTCACTCAGGGACCACAGCCAATGCATAGGTAGCTCAAATGGTAAGGTTGTCGATCACACACCGTGGAGCAGGAGATGCCAACGCATAGCGCCCTTCCATGGAGAGGGGAAAAAAAAAAGTCTTAATAGTATATCATATATTGTATTTCAATATAAAGACTAATGACTACTATTTTTACAACCCAGCTTCTCCTACAATTTGTGGCCCTTAGACCCCTCCATAAGTGCAATAGAAAACAGTGCTGTTTCCTGCGCGCGGCTGGCAAATCTGTTGAGTCTGTTCTGTTGAGCAATGAGATTTCCTTGTTTTGAGCTAAGAACAAATGTGGTTTTATTTGGAAATAAGAAGTATCCACGTCAAAGAATGCAGAAGTCTTGCACTTCAGTGCAAGTTTCAATTAGGGCTGTGTTTCCCTTGTGCTTTGTGCTTGTGACACAATGTGCTGAAATTTCGTCCAAAAGATATTTGCATACAAGTTCTCTTGGACTTGCCTGCTTCTGGACATACTTCTCCATGTCTGACGCATCTCTGGTTTGCATTATGTAGACAAACATTCCAAATTCTCCATGCCTTCTTTTGATAAACTGGGCTTCCAGTGTCCAAAATTCCTGTGTAAGGTGAGGCTGGCACATGAATGTAACCCAAGCTTCCCGCTGAAAAGGTTGGGGTGTTTTGCTTACATTCTTTTTTTGCCAAATTTTGAACTATTTAAGCTTGAATTTTCAGGGTGTGTTTTGCAGGGTGATTCTTTTTTGCTGGAAAATCTTGGTCAAAATTGGCTGGCTATTTCTAAACCTCCAGGAAACAAACATTCGTCTTTGATTTTGAAAACTGATGGCTTTTTTTTTTTTCCCTTTCCTATTTTGGAAGTTCTAGCAGCAACTTGAAATTTGGCAAGGAGGTAGCCTTTGAGTCAACATAGCACATTTTGTTATCCATGTGAAAATACGCCCCAATAAGGTCAGTTAGAAAGTTTTGAGGAATTACAGGTCACACATAGGCAGCAGCCATTTTCTAGATCTCAAAAGTTGAAATATCAGGTTTCTGTCAAAACTCTCCAAGCTCTTAATGCTGTCCAGTTGTTAATGAGCAGCTCCCAAGGAGTGACTGAGCATCCCGGACCTCCTTACAACCCATCTCGTATCCAGAGCAAGTCGGTATCCTCCAGCCTAGGGCACTGGAGCCAAAATGTGAACTTCCCTGTAATTATGGCCTTCACTTGGGGAGTGGGTAATGGAGCTGGGATGGGGACAATGTGTCAGGAGAAGTATGGCAGTGACTTGCTGCATAAAAGGGACAACTTCTGGGAGCTGTCAATACAGTAGTTAGTCCACACAGAGGATGACGATCTCCCAGTCCTCAACTAGCGTAGCCCCTTAACCCAAGTGTCAGAGGACTGAGTGATGGGACTTCAGGGTTACAATCCTGCCAATTAATCAGACATGCATCCATGGCACGTCATGTGCTGTCAGCTTGCTGTGTTTAACAAACAAGGGAATTAAATAGCCTAAACCAAAATGCACAAGAAAGGGTCAAAATCAATCCAAACCAGAACACCCTCTTCAGTTCAGTAGAAAACCCCTATAAATAGAAAATGGGAGGAATATTCAATGCATATAAATAAGAATTACCCATGGGTACGGGGAAAGCCTTTAACTTCAGGCATCAGCTTATTTAATATGCTTGAGTATAAAATGTTATAAATAATATTAACTGCATTATGGGGGACACTATCCATTAAGAATGATAAAAACATGTGCCTGGGGCCTTTCCTGGCCACCATCCACATTTTTAATGTGCATGCCCATGTAAAAAGAGGAATCTAGCCCAAGCTCTGCAGCTCCCTCTCTGTAGGGGTCCAAATGTACTTGCTGATGCAGTCTGGACAGTTCGAACATGATTCCATGGGGTACAGCAGACAAATCTCAGCGGTAGAGGCCACCAGAGCCAAGTTCGTCCTCCAAGAGCTTCCCCACTGTGAAGCACCCTTTGCAGAAGCTCCCTCCATCCCTAGATTGCAGCTTCCTACAGGGAGAGTGGATTCTGTGTCCATGTGAATGACCACATACAGATGTGTGCACACAGAGGCCAGGAGCATGGACGAGAAGTGTGTCTTAGGTTGTACAGAAACTGGCTCTCAAGACCGTGCTTCACTTTGAGGAACAGATATCTCCAGAGATGCCAGTCTGGATTTGAGCTTCATTTTGCAAATATTGTACAAATATTTTAAAAAGCCACAGTCACACCCCTGGGAAGCTCACACTTAATATAACAAGCAGCTTGCTTATACCTGATATACATTTCATGTATTTCTAGTAAAGCACTAGTTTATCCCAAAGTTTCCTATCCTTTCTTGCAAGCATTAGGTAACGAGTATTTAAAATATAGTAGAAGGAGAGAAGACAGTAACCTTATCAGACGAGGCAATTGCAAATATATCTTCAGAGGAACAAGCAGCAGCAAGTCAAGACGGGAGTCACAGAGATGTAGAGGGGGAAACCCTGTCCATACTGGAGCATGTTTTACTATTTGTCTCACCAGAAGCAATATTCTAGATACAGAGTATTTTTTTTAAGACCAGAAAGCAGCACCGTCTAACCTCTTACAGAACTGAGTTGTAGGTGTATTGGTACAGGAATGGTAGCGACAGAGAAGCTGTGTGAGAAGCAAAACAAACCAAGAGCTGATAGGAATTACAAAGATGGATTAATTATGAAGTAAAGCATTTATTGTTCATTTTTCTAAGGCTGCTTTCTTAAAATGATGCCTGTTCTAATTCATAACAGACAAACACCAATTTCTACGCCACTGGCACGACATAAGGGCTTCCACTGGCCAAAAAAATGTTCCTGTACCCCAAGAGTGCTGTGACATGTTTACTTGTCTTCCTAATGCCACTGACAAATTTTCAGGGACTGTAATGCCTTGAAATTTCCTGCTTGGCTCCATTTCAGACCCTACACCAGGCTTTTGTCCAAGGCGTAAGTGTTCTGAAGTAACTTACTGATTCTTGTACTAGTGAGGCAAGATACCACTTAGAAATGCTCGATGCATTTTCCAAAACACTGCTGCTACAGGTTGGAAAGCCAGAGGAGCAAGGTACCCTCAAGGGAAGAAGAGCTTCTCAGAGCCCTAAAAACCATATTAAGATCACGTCGCCATCAGCTGCACAGTATGGGTGGTAATTCCCTAAGGGCACTCTGTGCACGACAGGAACCTTAAGGATGAACACCAAATGACTCGTGCTAGCAGGAAAATACTCGGGCATCTGGTAAAACTAAGAAGCAAGCAAAACTAGGTCCAAACTCTTTCCTTCTGTTCGGCGATACTACAGATTATTTACATAAGTACATTGTCACAAATAATTATTTAAACAATAACTGTTGTTTTAGCAAATGAAATGATGTAATTAAATGAACTATTTGCTGGTTTGTGCATCAATTTGCTGCAGATTAAAGAAAGGAAAGCCTCTGACTCCTCCTCAATTCTAATAAAAACTAATTTTACCTATAGCAATAATGGTTGTAGTATCACTGGAGTCACTCAGTCACATAACCCACCTTTTCTGAGTCATTAGTGAAGTAAAGACTCCCTGAAAACCAAAACCTGGCCAAAGCTGCTAACACAGTATTTATCTGATGGACAACCCAAATACAGGTTTTCTCCAACATAGCAACATTCGCATCTTAGGTACCATCAAGTCCCATAAGAATAATTACTTCTTTTTTTTTAAACATGAGGATCAGGGGCCACAAGGCACTCGCTAGTGTTGAAGTAGATCTGAAGAGTATTTTGGGAAGGTATTTCCTAGTAAATTGTGAAGAGTCCATCGCACTGGGGGAATTTGGCTGTCTGTAGTACAGCTCTTCTCATAGTAACAAAACCTCACCTGTTTGTACAGGTACTCCCAGACGTCCTTCTGCAGTATTTCTCAAAAGAATACAATTGCCAGCACTGCAAGAGCCACCTAAAAACCCCACAACTTCAAAATACCACCTTTCCCAGGATGCAAAAGTCCCAGCCTGTATTCCCCCATTCTCCTGCACCTGTGCACATGATAAAGGCAGTTCTCCTACGGATTCTCTTCTGATGCGCACGAAGTACAAACCAACGCAAGAAGCAAATACGTCCTAAAATAGCGACCTGGATAATTCTTCCCGTTTTTTTTTTTCCAAAGTGCGTCTGAAGCCCCCGGAGACCTGACGCTCTCGTTAACCATCGCCCAAGCCTTAAGGCCAGCCGTGGGGACGAACCCCCC
>WAAD01024680.1:3683-94833 GCA_013389945.1 Fregata magnificens
TTCTTAATTGTAATTATTATTTTTGTGGGGTGCCCCTGCCTTGCCAACCCCCCCCAGTTTCTGTGGGGGCGGCCCTGCTCTCATGCTGGGAGGGTGGCAGGATTCGGGGTTGGAGCCTTGGGGCTGTTGGGTGGTGGGAAGGGTGATGGGGGCCTGTGACACCCCTGCCCCCCGCAACCAGTACCCGTGGGGCTGCTTGTGGGGGCGGAGCTTCCCGAAAGCTCTCTTTGAGCCTGTGCCTTTGGCTTGGGGGATGCTGGGCTGCTTGGGGAGGGGGGAACCGGTGTGGGGAGGGCCTGGTGGGGGGCAGAGACCCCCGTCCCCTGAAAATTACTCTGACGGATGTTTGGGAAACTACTTTTCCTCTCTGCTTTCCATCCGCCGGCCGAGGTGTTTCATGGGGCAGAGCTTGTCCCCAGCCCCGCGGTGGGCCCCGACCCTCTTGGGGCTGGGCACGGCCGGAGGATGCGTCCAGCTGGTGGCCGGTCACAAGTGGTGTTCTCCAGGGCTCGGTGTCGGGGCTGATTCTGTTTCATATCTTCATCAACGGTCTGGACGAGGGGATCGAGGGCACCCTCAGTCCGTTGGCAGACGACGCCGAGTTGGGCGGGAGTGTTGATCTGCTCGCGGGCAGGAAGGCCCTGCAGAGGGGTCTGGGCAGGCTGGATCAATGGGCTGGGGCCAACTGTATGAGGTTTAACAAGGCCAAGTGCTGGGTCCTGCACTTGGGTCACAACCACCCCATGCAACGCCACGGGCTTGGGGAGGAGTGGCTGGAGAGCTGCCCGGCGGAAAAGGACCTGGGGGTGTTGGCCGACAGCCGGCTGAACATGAGCCGGCAGCGTGCCCAGGTGGCCAAGAAGGCCAACGGCATCCTGGCTTGTGTCAGCAATAGTGTGGCCAGCAGGACCAGGGCAATGGTGGCCCCCCGTGCTCGGCACTGGTGAGGCTGCACCTGAAAGACTGTGTTCAGTTTTGGGCCCCTCACTACAAGACAGACACTGAGGTGCTGGAGCATGTCCAGAGAAGGGCAACGAGGCTGGTGAAGGGTCTGGAGCACGAGTCTGATGGGGAGCGGCTGAGGGAACTGGGGCTGTTTAGCCTGGAGAAAAGGAGGCTGAGGGGAGACCTTATGGCTCTCTACAACTGCCTGAGAGGAGGCTGTAGCCCGGTGGGGGTCGGTCTCTCCTCCCAATAACAAGCGATAGGACAAGAGGAAACGGCCTCAAGTTGCGCCAGGGGAGGTTTAGATTGGATATTAGGAACAATGTCTTCACCGAAAGGGTTGCCAAGCATTGGGACAGGCTGCCCGGGGAAGCGGTGGAGTCACCATCCCTGGGAGTGTTTAAAAGACGTGTAGATGTGGTGCTCAGGGACATGGTTTAGTGGTGGGCTTGGCAGCGTTAGGTTAACGGTTGGACTCGATGATCTTAAGGGTCTTTTCCAACCTAAACGATTCTGTGATTCTGGTGAAGCCTGTGCGTGTGTGCGCGTCCCCGTCCTGCCACGTGTCGCCTCTCCCAAAGCCGTGCTCGCCAGCAGATTCGGCTTCTCCCAGGGCTGCACCCCCGTGGCCTTCCTTCACCCAGCACGGCCCCAAATCCTCCCGGGGAGCATTGGCCTAAAGAAGGCGAGAAGCCCTAGAGGGGGAGGCTGTGAAAACCCTCAGGATTTGGGGGCTGCTCTGTTCCTCCAAGGCTTTGGGGTCAGCGCTGCTGGCAGCCCCACGGGACCCCCGCAGCCGGGGACTCCATCTCGCCCCCCTGCTGTTTTCCAAGCCCCAGGCCAGAGGGGGTCTGTTTCTGTTTTCCATTTTGTTGTTAAAAACGAAACAACATGCAATTTTAAACTCTTGAGCTGTGATATTTATACAAAACTGTTTGACGCTTTTTTCTACACAGGAATAATATTGAAAGTAGATGAGTTTCCTCCGTGTGTGTCTTGCTTTGCCGCAAGGGCAGGGAGAGGGACCAGGACCGGGGCAAAGCGTGGGCAGCGGGAGCTCTCCTGCCTCCTCCGTGCCAGGGGAAGAGGGGCTGAGCTGGGCAAAATGACATTGTTTGGTATAATAATCTCCCCTTTCCCAGGAAGTGAAGAAATTTCAGAGCTGTGGAACAGTGTGGCTTTTCCTTCCTCTTAAACATCTCCAGCGGGACACTCACCAGCACCTTGGCCTACCTTTGGATTCAGCAGCGACCCGTGCAATGGAGGGGGGCTTCCCTCGAGGTGAGCCCCTCGTCCAGCGCTGTGGCACCCCCAACCCGCCTCCCCGGACTCCCGAGGCGGAGAAGGGGGACGAAAAACCCCTCCGAGGTGGCAATGAAGGGGGTTGGCTGTCCCCCACCGCACCCCGGGCAGGGAGAGGTGCTAACCCTCGCCCCCGACGTCCTCCCCTGCTGCCGTGGCTCCTGCTGCCATCCATTGGCTCAGTGGCTTGTTAAAATGACTTTTTAAAGGCAAAAATGACCTTTCAAGCAGCTCGGCCGAATATCCCCCAAGTGCCTGGGAGCAGGCGATGGTTTTCCAGGGAGAAGTGTTGCTCCAGAGCTGCCGTGGAAGCGGCTGGGGCAGACGAGCCGCTTTCCTGCCGGCGGCTTCGGTTTGCCATTGGAGGAGCAAACTGCAAACGGCAACAAGAAGAGGCGTTTTCCTGGCCAAGAAAAAAAAAACCCGAGGCGATGGTGTTGTGTGAGGTTTTGGCCTTTGCATATCAAACCCTGAGCTGTTTGTGCCCAAACTTGAACCAGACGCCGGGAGGAGTCTGCGCTGGCACCCTGCGGCACGAGGCTTTGCAAGGGGAGATAGAGAAACCCTCGCGGGAAGGTGGCAGAGCGCTGGCGGCGGCGCTGAGGCGCTGTTTCCCCAGGGAAAGCACCTTCGCGTGTATGAAAACTCTCCGCCGCGAAGGCAGCCTGGAAGCGCTCAGCTTCGGCTCCGCGGCATCCTGCGTGGCAAGACCTGCGGCTGCCGGGGAGTGTGCCACTGGGCGGAGAACGGCCCCCGGCCTGGCAGGGTTCAGCCTCAGCGTCCCCCAAACCCATCCACAAAAGCGCTTGTTTTCTCTCCCAAATTAACAAAGAAAACCGGAGCAAGCACTGCGTCCCCGCGCAGGGATGCTGGCGGTGACAGTGGCCGGGACAGAGCGGGGGTTGCACCCAGAAGTGTTGCTGAGACCTGATGGGGGAGCAACTCGCTGCACTGATGATGGAGACACCTCTGCAACTGGGTGGCACGTAGCACCCGTGTGTCCCCGTGTCACCCCTCCCAGCTGCTGACCACGGCTTTGTCATTCCCCCAGAGAGGAAAACCTGTCAGCCGCTTTTCTCAGGTGCCAGCGCTGGCTGAGCCCACGCTGGCAGGAACATGGTTTCAGGGCAAAATGCGTTTTTCCCGTTTTTTCCCCCATCCGGCCCCATTCCCCCCATTTTCCCAACAGCCGGTGCGATGCCGGGGGCCCCGCGGGGTGATGGATGCTCGCTGGGGGCTGGGAGGAGGAGGAGGAGGCGGATGACGAGGGGGAGGCCAGACCTGCTACAGCTCCGCGCGAGCGTGCTCTGGGTTTTGCAACGTCCCCGTGCCGAGGAGCCGCCGCCGCAAATATTTACCCTGGTGATGGGGGGAAATGGGGGGTGCCGGGTGTGTCTCTGCAGGCAGCGCCCTCCGCCGCCCCCCCAATTCGTGCAGAGCCACTTCCCCCAGCCCATCGCGGCCCGGGGACACCCCACAATATCTGGGGCGATGCTCTTGGACCTCGCCGAGCCGGCCCTGCCCTTGCACCACCACTGAGCGAGCCGCCAGCTGCCCGTCCCTCTGTCTCTCCTGCTTTGCCTCTCCCGCGTGTGGCCGGGGCCGGGCGGTTGGCTGGAGCGTGACGGCCTGAGCGTCACGATCGAGTCGAGGCAAACGCTCCAGCCCCTGAGCAAACATCCCTCCTGCCTGGCCCCGCTCGCCTCGCCACTGCTGATGGATGAGCTCGGGAAGCCCTCAGACCACCCCCCCCCACGCTGGCACCCCTTCGCAGGACCCCCGTGCTCCATCTGGCTCCGATTTCACCCCCTTCATCCTTTCTCCTGCCTCTAGGAGACCTTTTGCGGTGCTGGACCTCAGCATCCCCCGGTCCCTTAGCAGGGCACAGCCGTACGGGCGGCCGAGCTGTCGGTGTAGGCTGGGGTGGGCGGTGGGAAGGTGGGGTGAAGCCCCCCAGGTCTTGGGAGGAGGCAGAGAGTTGCGGGGTCGTGCATGTGGGGGTCACACAGGGTCCTGCGTCAAACGCGCGTGGCAAAGGGACATCAAGTCCTCTCTCCAGCGTGGGCAATGCCCTGCGGTTGAAGAAGACGCTGAGGTCTGGCCAAAAAGGCGGCAGGGTGCTGACCCCTCCCCAGGGGCTGGTATCATCATCTCATGAGGTCCAGGCTCTGCTTCCTCCCAGCCCCCTCTGCTGTGTAAAGCCCCGAGGGCACTAATTGGTCTTAACTGCTCTAAGCAGCCTCACCTGAGACCCCCACCCACACCCATGGGCCCAGGAGCCCATTTAAGCTCAGCCTGGGGTCTCCAGCACCTCCCTGGGTTGTTTTGTAGCTGTCTCAGCCCCACCACAGCCCCGGACCTTCCTGGCTCCCCAGCTTGACCTTGGACCTGCCTCATCCCTGTGAACGTGGCCGCTGCCCTGCGTCTGCCGGCTGGGTTGTCACTCCCGTGGGAGCTGCTGGCCCTCATCGTGCCCCACGCATGGGGCCGCGCATCTCGTGACCTCCACGGCGAGGCTGCAGGCAGCGGTTGGCAAAGCTTCTTGACCCTGAAGCCATCCAGGACCCCTTTTGGAGACAGCAGCACTGAATCTTCACCCTGCGACGCCCCCAGGTGACTTTCCCACGTCTCTGAGAGCCTCTAACACCTTCTTAATGTCCAGCCAACGCCACCAAGAGGTCCCCTTCAGCCTCTGCTCGCGCCCAGGCCAAGAGCAAGGGGAACCCCAGGAAAGTCTGTGCCACCCCCTTTCTTGGGGCAAGTGGTCCCTGAGCTTCGGCAAAGGCCCTCGGTGGCTGCAGAGCTGCCAGACCCCATGGCATGAGGGGGGGCATCCAGCACCACGTCCTCTGGGTGGATTCTCCAGTGGCTGGGTGGGGTTGTGCTCATAGCTTGGCTTTTCCCTCGGTGGGTGTTGGAGGGGGTTCCCTGTGCTGTTCGGGCAGGCCTGGGCTTTGCTACAGCTCTTGCTGTTGCCTTTATTTTTTGGGCATCGCTCTTCCAGGTGGGGCTTGGGGAGGGCAGGTAGTTAAAACCCCCCTGTATGTATCGCGTCTCCCTTGTTCTGGGTTTATTCGTGCTTTGTGTGGGGCTGGTGGGACCCCGTTGCAGGACCCCCAGGTCCATCCCTGCAGCCCGGGGCTGGAGCAGCCCAGGTGGGAGCATGGGGAAGTCCCGTCCCCCCCCTCCCTCCCCGGTTGTTTTCCGGGTTTGGCAAAGGTCCAAGGCTGGGTTTTTGCGGGGAGGAAGGCAGATACCTTCCCCTTCCTTCCACCCTGCCGTTTGTCCTGGAAGGAAGAACACCTCAGCCTCAAGCCCTTTGGCTTCCTCACTGCCCTCCTCCTCTTCCAGGAAAGCCTGGGGGTGCGATACCTCCCTGTGCTCCAGCACCAGCCGGCTGGGGACACTGGGGGCCTCCCTGGCTCCTTGGGGCTCTTTCCCCATCACCCAGCTGCCCTCTTCCCTGGCCTCTCCTTACATCACGGCCAGGCTAAAAATTTAGCTATCCTAAAATTGCTTCCCCCGCTGTGGATGGGCAACGGCTGCGTGGGGGATTGCAGCCTGCCGGGCGGTCCCCGCTTGGCTGGTGACATCCCCACCTCCCCGGGGTGCGCAAGGGGGTGGCGATGCCTTCGTTCCGCAGGGCGCGACGCTCATCCGTCTCCTTGCTCCGGGGTCACCCGAGGTCCCTCCGGCCGGTTTCTCGGCCCTTTCCCGGTCCCGGCTTACGCCAGGCAGGGGGGTGCCGGGGGGGCCTCTCCCGCCTGCCAGCCCGGCACTGCTCAGACTGGTTTAGCAAGTGGATGGGGCGGCCGCTTTCCCTTTGAAGGGCTCCCAGGAAGGATCTGATGGCTGGAAACCTCCCGAGGAGGAGAAAGGAAAAGACAAAAATAGGTGGTTTTGGGTTTCGGTGGGGGAGCAGGGGAGGCGAGGCGGCGGGTTGCTCCAGCAGCTTGGCAGACCTTTGTCTCCTGGTGGTGGTGAAAGGCAAGCTGGGGGGGGCTCTCCCCCTTCCCTGGCCAGCGTCTGTCTCCCACAAGGCTCCTGACCAGCACCGAGGCTGGGCCGGGAGCTCCTGGCCCAAATCTGGCGTGGCCTCGCCCCAGGGAGGCAGATTCAGAGAGAACTTGGGGACGTCCGCCACGGTGCAGCGAGAGGTGGGTGCTCCGGCCACCGCTTTGGGGGTGGACGGATGAGTTTGGGGGCTGCAGCAGGGTGAGGAAAAGCTACTGCAGGAGGAAAGCAAGGCTCAGCGACCCCCAGTCAGGGTCTGGTCCCCCTTCCCCTGCCCCACGTGCCTGCCACCACCTCCTTGGTGGGATGTGCTGCAGGACCCCAGGCAGGGGTGGGACCAGGGCTGTGATGCTGGGGTGTCACCCGTGCGGGGTGGCTCCTGGGGCTCCCTTGTGACCCAACCCAGTGGTGGCGGATCCCCACCAACTGGTGAGGTCTGAGGATGGGTGTGAGCCCCTGGGGCTCAGCCAGTGCTGCTGGGGACCGGCTGGGGGTGCCGCTGGCTGCCAGCAGTGCCTGGGATGCTTTGGGAGGTGGGAGCCGAGATTTATTTCTCAACCTGATCCAGATTTCCTCAAAGGTCAGAGCTTTTCTTGCCTTTTAGCTCAAGTCTCTACAACTCAGCCCAGGGCTTCACCTCCTGGCTCCTGCACCCTCTGCTCGCCAGTGAGAGGAGGACCCGGGTGTCCTTCCTCACCGTTCCCATGAACCCTAAGTGCTCGATCCCCACCCAGAGCCAGGTGGGGGGATCAGGGTCTGCCTCCCCAGTTCTGCCCCACCAGCAGGCTCCATCCCCTCCTTTGCATTGCAAAGAGGAGACTTCAGCTACAGCCCTTGTTTTGAAAGCCCCTTTCAGCTCCACCACGGACCCTCCTTCACCCTCTTCATAGGGTCTCCCCTCCCCGAGCCTCCTTCAGCATCTTGACGTCAGCTTTTCCCCACAGAAGGGGATTCTGTACCCAAGGAACGATGGGAGGAAAGTGGGTTGCGTAGCCAGGTCACGGGAGAGCTGCCGTTATCGCTGTACCTCGCTCAAGCAAGACATGCTGTCCTCGGTGTTGTGTGGCACGTGGGGACAAAACGGGACCTTAGACCAACGCCGGTCGGGGTACGCCTGGCTCCGCGGGTGCGGCGTGGCGGGGCCTCCTTGGAGGCTGCGGCGGGGGCGTACGGAGCAAAGTGCCCGGCGGCGTTGATAGGCTCAAGGCCGTTTCCCTTCCTGCGGGGCCGGTGGCAGGTAAGGGTGCTGCGGATGGCTTTGGGCCATCCCTGAAACGAAAAGCTGCTCCGCCTTGGGAAATCATTGCCAGGTAGATCTCCGTCGGGCAGGCGCAGCCCGGCACGCGCCCCGCTTCCAGGAGTGGGGTTCATCTGGCCCCGTTGCTGCAAGCCCCTGCTCTGGTGATGGGATGGAGAGAAAAGTAAAGTAACTCTTTTGCTTTATAAATTTTATCATCATCACTAGGTAAAATTCCAAAGCTTCCCAGTTGGTAACCAAGAAAATATAAATATTTTCCTGTAAACTTTCTTTTATCTTTATTTATACTTACTCCCAGTGACAATAAACGATGAACAATGTGATGGACCACTGCATGAAGATGAATAGGGTTTTTACACCCCACCACCAAATCATCCATGTAGGCAAAAATAAAAATATGGTCAAATTGCCTCCTATAATACTGAACAAGGAGTGTAGGTAACAAAGAGAAATGGGCGAAGGCCAGTCGCCATAGGAATCTTCCTGAAGCCCGTGATTGTGGGGTGCAACAACAACGTGAGCGGGTCCCATTTGTAGTTTTGTGACAGCAACGAGGTTTGCTGTTTGCACAGCTCTGGGTTTTCTTGCAGCACTGATTTGAGATGCAATTCTCTGGACGATCCCCATCTAGCAGAGGGGGACATACGGGTATGTAATCCAGGTACCCCAACAGTAACAAAGCGACTGGCGTTAGGATTAAAAGGAATATGATAAAAAGCCGCAGAGACATCCAATGATGCCCAGGACGATCCTCGGGGCAATAACTGGGACAATGCCCTGAGGTTTGGGCAAACAAACTTAGGCTGGGACAATTTATGGGGTTTCCTTGAAAACTGAGAGAGGCCCACCACTGGTCTAGCTTCTGTGGTCTTTCTAGGATTTTTGTCCCCAGGAAAGCAGCCCCCGGTCACCCTGTTAACAATACGACCAGCCACGGGGATGTTTCTGATTTTGCTATGATAGGTGTATGTTCCGTATGTGCAGACCTCCTCTCCTGTTGTGACACCACTAAGGATGTCCCTGCCGTACTGTGGGATGCTGTTCCAGAGGCCAGTAAGGATAAACCATTCCTGGATGTCACAACAGGCCTTACAAATTTGTTTTGTGACTGCAAACTCCTTGGGGGTGTCTCTCTTACCTTTACCCGTACCACATTTGCTCTGTTGATCGCTGCTTGTAATTCTTCCTCCTTTCTTGCACCTCCCATTTCTTGCTTCAGTTTCTGGAATGCTGCCGGATCCAGCACCCGTAAAGAATGTTGAGACCCCAACCCCGCTTCTTGTGCCAGAGCATCCTAGTGGATTTGCGTTAGCACATCCACCCTGTTCCCGGGCAATTTCCTACGGATGGGGGTGGTTGCCCCGGAGGTACTTGCGGTGGAGGTGGTGCTGGAGGAGGTTCCTCCTTCTTCAGTCCAGTAAGGACCTTTGCCGTATCTTGTATCACTTGGGTCCTTGCCCCTGTCAAGTACAAGTTCACGGGATTTATCGGGTACCCATGATCCCTGAGATACCATCTTCTGTCTTGTTCCCACTCCTGAGGTGGAATCTCGGGAATAGTTCCTTGGTATCCTTGTTGATGTTGGTACCGATCTTTTGCTGTTTGAAATGGAGGGGCTAATAGCCCAATTATGCCTCCCTTCCGTAGGCAGTACGCTACGCTCCAAAGTGTAGAATTTCCCCCAACACTCCCAGGACTTATGACTGCCTTTTCTATAAACGACACCAGACTCAAAAAGATTATATAGGTAGTCAGCACGCGTGACCACATGAAGTAATGATGCCTCATTTATTTTTGATGGCACAAAATAATGGCAAAGAAGTTGCACTTGGTACGTATAAGCGTGCAGGTAGCAGTAGGGACCACCTTCTAGCTGCTATGGCTGGTTTACAGTTTTCTTCTAGATGACAAGAAGGAAATTGAGGAATTTTCCAGTCCTGATTAAATTTTGGTTCAGGATTGTGATATAGTCCTCCAAAGTCCTTAAGGATGTGTGAGGTGGGCTGATCACTTTTTGGGAGATGGAGATCATCTTCTGCGTGGGGACTTTGAACGACTACTTCTTCTAGGAGAGCTAGATGGAGTTCTTGATCTTCCTCTCCTTGGTCTGTGGCAGTGCTCGGGTAAGGATGAAAGAATGGGTGCATTCGGTGGTCTATATGCAGCAGGAGTTCTTATCCAGGTTCCATAGGATATTATAAATTCAATAACACAATTGTTCCCAAATTCTGAGCAAGATACAGGGAACCAAGTTCGTCTCCTGAGCCTAATACCTACATTTGCATTTGAATATCAAATAATTTCAGCAGCTAGACTTTCGTCAGGTATTAACTCTAGTATTTTCTGCCCAAAGTTCTTATATTCATAATAACATACCAGAGCGTTCCTCAAGACTGTGTGATGAGGAGTGTGATGTTGATCATCGTCTAGCTGCTTTCCAAGATGGGCTTCAGTTGCTGTTACCACCTCCTCCAAAGATGGAAAGATGGCACTACAGAGCCAGCCCCACGCCTGCCTTTGCACGGTGCAACCCTGCGGCCCTCGCACCCCGGGACCCCCACCCTCAGCTGTGAGCATCAATCTTTTGTTGCGCGGTGGGTTTCAATTTCCACGCATGGTTCTGCAAGGTTTGGTGGCGATGTGCTCCATCTCCCCGGCATCACCTAGGAGCCTGTCCTGTCCCTGGTGTCTGCTCCAGCAGCAGCACGGCTTCCCTGGAAAGCAAAGCCATGCTGGGAAGATTCTCCTGGCAAAGCCCGAGCTGTTCCCCCTTGTTTGCTTTTCCAAGGGCTCAACATTTCTGACCGTCCTGTCCCCCTGCCGCGAGAGCTGAACTTTCCCTTGTTCAGCACGAGCAGCTCCTTGGGAGGACCTGGATGTCGGTCCAAAGTCTCGCATCGATAGAAACCGTTCGTATTTGTTGTGTGTTTACGCTGCTGGAACCCGGGGGTTGTTAAAACCCGGCTGATCCCTATCCCACACTCCTTTCTCTGTGTTTATTAAGGGCCTCATCCTGCTCAGGGCAAAGTTTACTCACAACTGGAGGAAGTTTTATGCCAACTCCGTAGACCTGGTGCCCTCGGGGAAGGTGTTTCCCAAGCGGTGTTTTGGAGCCATCACCCCTCGCCCGTTCTCTGGGAAGCTCAGCCCCCCGGTTGAAGCTTTTTGGACCCTGGCTTGGATGCGGCATGGGGGAATGCCGGCTGCGAGGCACCAAAACTCGCCTTCCATGGCTCCTGGCATCGTTTGAACGATCACGGGTCTCGACCACGTGTGTGGCTGGTGTGAAGTCTCTGTGGCCCCCCACGCTCGCCGGGGTGGCAGCAACCCCATGGGGACAGGCTTTCCCCTTCCCTGGCAGGAGCTCAGCTCCCTTCCCTTTGGCCGGGGGGGGTAGAGCAGCCTCAGCCCCCCACCCACTCCACCCTATTTCTGTGGTCCCCGAGTCCCCTGAAGGTGCCGGGGATGTCCTGGGAGGGGGTGACAGCAGCAGCCCCCCTGCGTGGGCGCAGCCTATGCGGCATCCTGCCCAGGAGGCACCAGAAAGTGGGGAAGGGAGGTCTCAGGGCTGATTTGGGGTGGATGAGCATGGAGGGGGAGAGAAGACCCTGCGACCGGGCTCTTGCTTAGCCTGACACAGTACAGCTCCTCGGGAAGGTGATGGGGAGAGTTGGGGCTGGATGCATCCGGAGGAGAAATGGCTTCCCCACACNGGCTTTTTACAGTCCTCTTTTCCCCCCTCTTTCAAAAAGAGAACCCCAAACACAGTTGCTTGGTTTCTCCGTAGGAGCCGAGCTGGAAAGCATTGTGCCCTCGTATCCGCACCTTTTAAACTTTTCCTTTGTTGTTGTGTTGTTGGGTTTTTTTTTTCCCCAAGGTTTATCCCTTTTCCCCTTTGCTTAATCTATTTATTTTTGATCCTTCCCTTTTTCTCCCCTGGGAATGAGAAGCGCGAGCAAGCAGGAATGTAAAAATCAGTTTTCGTGCAAAATTCAACCATTCATTGGAAAATGGCATTTTCTCATTAAAAAAAAGCCGTCGCTTTTAAAAACTAAAATAAGCGCCATGTTTCAGTGCAGGGGATTCAATGTGGGAGAGAATTTCCCTGCTGTGGGTTGTTTCGGCCCTTCCCCAGCCCCTCAGGTGGGTTCCAGCCCCGGCAGGGGGTCCAGGGCTGGGGTGGCACCGGCAGGACCGAGTCCCTCCGTCCCGGCGAGAGCCGATGCGCCACGCCGGTGCTGCCTGGGCGCCATGGCAGAGCATGGCTGTCGGCGAGGCTCCCGGCCACCCGCTCGCTCCCAGCAGCCTTTTATCTGCCGGTGGCCCGGTTGAGCTGCCGGCGGGGCTATCGGCGGGAGCCTGATTGGCTCGGCACGGCCTTGCCGCTGCTTCCAGGTTGGCGTTCCTCCTCCCGCAGCCCAGGTAAAGCCTTCCTGCGACCCGGCACCTGGCCTCCCAGGATTAGCAACTCGCTCCGGCTCGCCTCTGTCTTCAGGGTTTTTTTTTTTTCCCTTTCCCCTCCCCTTCCTTTTTTTTTCCCCCCTCGTTTGTGGTTTTTTTTTTCTTTTTTTTTAGTATTATTTTTAAATAAGATTTGTTTTCCCCCCCGGGGGAGCGGGCACGAGGGGCGCGGGAGGAATGAGCAGCGGGCTGGTGCTGCGCACCCCGCTCCCCGAGGACGCCTCGGCGTTTACGCCACTGAAGCCCGTCACCATGTCGGGGGAACCCGGCGAAGACGCCCCCGTCTTTGAGGACATCAAACCCCCTGCCCGGCCCCTGGAAAATCCGCCCGTCCTGGCGCAGGTAAGGCGGAGGCCGGCGGTTTGCCGTGGGGCAGCGGGAAGGGGCCAGCTTCGCCCACTCAGGTGCACAGAGGCTGCTAATGCCTCCTGCAAGCACAAGCGTGGATTTTGACTTAATTCTGCTTTGTTTTTCTGCTCTTTGCTACAACACCTCCGTCGCTTTGTACGCTCATGCTTCCCCCTCCGCCGGATTTTCTCTTGGGCGTGTTGGGTTTCATTTTTTTTTTTTTTTTTCCTCCTGCCTTTCTTTGAAACGCCCTGTTGCCCGTTTTGGAGGAGAACCTGGGTTTTGCTCGCTCCCCACAGCCGGGGCTCGGTCCTTCTCCCCCGGTGCCGGCAGGTGAGGGGGTGCCGAGGGGCTCTGTGCCGCCGCCGGCTCGCTGGGAAAGACGTGGGCAACGGGATCGCTGTGTCTGTGCGTGATGGGGGGGGGGGGAATGGAAGGTTATTTTCTATTTTATTTATTATATTTATTTTTTCTGCCACCACGGTGGGGAAGGAATGCTCCTTGAAATTCCCCGTCAGCGTCCCCCCCCAGCGCGCGCCGGAGATAAAGACCCGGATAAACGGCTTTGGGGCGTTGCTGCAGCGCGCCCCTCTTGCACGCGCACCCCTTTTGCACGCCTGCTCCTCTTGCACACCCGCCCCTGTCCTGGGCCATGGCAGAAGCATGTTCAAGCCCTGCTGCCCATCGCAGGCCAGGGGGCAAGGCTCCTCGCCAGTGTTTTGGGTGATGAACCCCTCGTCCCACCACGAAGAGCCTTCAGCCGTTCTTCCTGGTGGGAAAGAAGGTGAGCCGGGCCTGCCCCCACCCTGCTGCCGCAGCTTCAGCCCCTTTTCCCCCCTGGAGGAATGGGGTGAGCTGGGGCGCAGGGTGACCGGTACCGCCAGCGGCTAATGATTAACCCCGCGCCCCGTGTCCCCAGCGCCATTTTGATCGGGGCGGGAGGGTGGCTCCGGCCCCTCGCTCCACGGCCGCCCCGCAGGGACCCCCTCGTCCTGGCTGCCGTTCCTCTGGGGACCCCCGGGAGGGCATCCCCATGGTGGGCGGCTATGGTTCGGCATGGGGCAGGGGTTGGAGCTGTGTCTCCGCTGCCCGTTTCCCCTCTCCCGGCGGCACTGATGCCCCAAGGGCCAGTTTTGGGGCTCCGTCCTTCAGAGGAAGGTGGCGAGATGAAGGCAGTGTCTCCATTGCCCTGTTTCCATACGATGCCCTGGTGATCCGGCATCCACAGCGGCAGCGAGCGGTGGTCACGGGTGTGGGGGTCAAAATGGGGGGAAAGGGCCGTGCAGCCTGCTCCTCCTTCCCCTGTGGTGGTCCTGGCTCCGCGGCTCTCCCCATAACCCCGGGGCTGTCGGAGCCCCTGCCCCTCTGCGCATGGTTTGGGTGGGTTATCTGAAGTCGGAGGGTCGGGTGGTGGCTCTTCGGAAAGGTGTGGGTTATCTCTGGGACCCGTCCCCGGTGCGAAAGGGCGGCAGCTCCCTGTTTGCTCTGAGGGGGGGACGAGGTTTGCTTTCTCTCCCCCTTCCTAACACCGGCTGCCGGGTGGGATTAGGCGGCAGGGCTGGTTCTCACCCCACACCTCGGCCATGGTGGTGGGGGGCGGACGGGCAGCGGTGCCTCCTGGCTTTGGCCAGCCCTGTGCCACCTCTCGTCCCCCTCAGGGGGTACGTGGGGACGCAGAGCCCACCCATGGTTGGAAACACCTTCATCTCACACCACCATCCTTGCTGCCCTTCAAAGGGAAGAGGGGTTTCTCACCCCGGTGTGGTCCCTGGGGCAATGCCACCCCACCGCCGGTTTGCTCCGGGGTGGAGGCAACCGAGGGTGGGCCTTGGGGGTGGCCGATCAGACATGTCATCCCTTTGCCATAAGACCACCCTGTGTCCCTTTATGGACAACGGGGTCCCTGGGATGGAGGCTGGAAAGCTGCAGGGCTAGAGCTGAGCACTATCTCACCCGTGCTCCGTGCATCACCCGTTCACCCCCCACCAGCCACGTCAGGATTTCTTTGCAAACCCACCCAGGGAGATGTGTTATGGGTGGCAAAACTCTGACAGCCCAGGGCTGGACCCCACATCCCTGGGGGAGGAGTTTTCCATGTGTTGGCCCCCTTTCTCTTAACGAATGCCAAAGGCTGTGGTCGAAGAGATGCTGAAGAAGTTGCCGTAGCTGGAGGGTGGAAAAGCTGGATGGCTGCACATCTGGGAAACCCTTTGCTCCGGGAGGGTGTTTATCAGAGTAGTTTGACAAGACTTACAGAAAAGGCTGTGACCTGTCAGAGCTCCAGCCCTGGCTATCGCCCACGGGGCATTTCCCGCTGCTCCAGCTCTCCCGACTTCTGTCTCGCTGATCTCCGGCAAAGAAAGGAGCCAACTTGCAGCTAATCTCTTCATCTCGCTGTTTGCAAAGCCCCCCCCCCCCCCCCCCTCCACAAATCGCTTTTCAAACAAGAGTGGAAGGTGGGAGATATTTGCTGTCGAAAATTTTATTCGATCTGAGTCAGGTGGAAATAGATCCTTTGTGGAGTTTACAATTAGTTTTTCTCTTTTCTCTGCCTTTCCAGCTGCCCTGCCCCAAATTAAAAAAAAAAAAAAAAAAAAAAACCCAGAAAGAGAAAAGAGGAGAGAAAAGGGCTTGTGAGAGAAAAGCACTTTTCCTTTCTGATTTGAGTCAGATTGGCCAGAAACAGAATTATCGCCTTTAAATCTCAAGAGGCCGATGCTAGGAGGAAGGTAAAAAATAATAATAAATGAAACCAAAAGCAAGGCACGTCCAGAGAAGCGTTTCAGAAGAGGAACAGACGTTCCCTTTGCGTGGCTGTCAGGTACCCCCGACGAGCAAGGGGGCTGGGGGAGCACCGGGGCTCGTCTGCTGCTCCCACCTTGCTGCCCTTTGCTCTCCAGGTCTGATGAGCCAAAGCAGCTCCCGGGCACCTTGTTGTTACCTGGGGCTGGGGAAACCTCCTGGGATCATCTGCCGCTTGTCAGATGGGTGACTGTGTCCCTCTGGGCTGGGCTTGACCTCACGGTGGATGAGCTATCCCGTTGTCAAGTCCTCTAAGCCACCCCATCCCTCCTGAGCCTCCTGGAGCCACCTGTGGCTTTATGCATGGTCTCCCTCGGGTCTAAGTGTGGTCCTCAGTGGTGCAAGCCCGATCCCTGCTCTCTTGTGAGAGCCGTCCCTGGGCAGACAGCTGTGGTGATGCAAAGTGAGATGGTGAGAACAGACCCAGGTTTCCACGATCCTGGAGGTGTTTCTAGAAGGAAGATTTCCAGCGTGGTTGGGAAGGAGATGGCACTTACCCTGCTCCCTGCCCAACACGTGCAGGACAGGAGCTGGCTCCGAATGGGCTTTCCTGCTGTTGTGAGGAGCACGAGGTGCTGGTGAGGTGGAAGGGGTGGCCCGCGCTCGTCTCCGTGGTTGGGTTTGCTACAATTAAGGGGTGGGGAGAATGGGGGCTATGGGGGTGTCAGCCCTGCCACTGCCTGCCGGGTGCAATCGCCTGTCCTCGAGGATTCAGGGAAGGCAGTGCCTGTCTCAATGGGTCACACCGCCCATGAATTCAGAGCTGCTGTCTGATGTTGGAGGGTCGCTTGGGTTTGCAGCAGCATTAAGTGAGGTCAGGACCCCGGCAAAGAAGCTGCTGGGAAGAGAGATGGACAAAAACCACAGCCTGTCCCCTGGTTTAACCCCTTGCCTACCTGTATCAGGAGCCCCAAGGGCGGTTTTGTTGAGCCTGGTGAGCACCCAGTGGGGACAGAGGCTGTCATGGGTGACGAGGAAGATCCTGGTGAGTGTGGCTGCGGATAGCCCCAAGCCAGCTCGTCCTTCATTGCCTCCCTTTCCTTGGGTGGGCTATGCTGCTGCAAGGTGAGAAACGGTAGCAAACGGCTCCCCTTGTGTCCTCTAAGCCCAGTTCCTACCCCACAGGCAGTTTCTCACCCCTGTGCTCGGCACACCTCCCTTCTGCCCTGCCTGAGGGCTGGGCGGGGGGCTCGCATAGGAAGAAAACAGCTCCAGCATCTGGGAGGTGCTTGAACAGATTAGATGGTATCAGGATGGTGCTGTTCCCCCACCCCCCACCCCTGAGAGCTTTTCACGGCGCTTCAGATCCTCAGTACCACCAATGGCATTTCCCAGACCCTTTCAAGGGAGTAGACATACATGCCGTGGTGTTCCTCTGACTTTATTCTGGCAGGGATTTTGCTTCTGGTATCACAGAAGCTGGGCCAAGCATTTTTAGGTGTGCTTCAGCTTTCTGGACGATGCAGGAGCTGTTTCAATCCTGCCCCGTCCCTGCGGGGCCCTGTGTGCTGTGTCCTGCATCTCATGGGTCTGAGCCCCTGTGGCCACATCCTCGTCATGCACGTGGCTGCGCTGGGGTGATGGCTAGATGGTGGCTCTCTCTTGGACCAGGGATGGGCTTTCCTGCTCCCTGGTGGTCCAGCATCTTGCACAGCCCAGTTGGAACCAGAGTGATGGGTCTTGCTCATACGGATGTGGTTTGCATTGGGGCCAGGAAGGACTCCTGCTCCACTTCATTTATTCGTAGAGATGTAGAAGTCCACTGCACAGCTGTCAAGGAGTGATTAATTTCCTTGGGCTGTCAGGAGTTGCATGCAATGAATGAATTCAGCTTTTCTGCAGGGAAAGGGGAGATGGTAGCTTTGGAGTTTTGCTCTGGGCCTGTAATGAGATGTTGACGGCTTGTTGTGGCTGGGGGTAGCTGAGCCCAGGCATCTTTCTGCAGTTTAATGTCACTCCTTGGGTGCTCAGAGGGGACTGAAAGTATTGTGTCCTCTCCCAGGGTCCTCCTGGTGCCCAGCACACTCAGGAGAAGAAGGTCACGCTGGTGAATGTGGCCCCGGGTACGGGGACGCCACAGACACGAGCTCAACAGGGCAGTGCCCGTTTTCAAAGCTGTGCCCATGTTTGAGGACAGGCTTTGAGCTCGCGGTGTTGCAATGTGGAGGTATTCCCCTGCCTACCTCTGTTGGATCGTGACCGTGCAAGGGGACCATGCAGGTTTTACACCACCACGTGCCGGACAAGCCGCAATTCACAACACCGGCAGGAGCCGTGTGCCGCCTTCAGTCCTCACCCGTCCTTTACTCCACCAGCTGAGGAAGGAGCTGGGCTCAGGCCTCTGCCAGGATCCCACATTTACAACTGTGGAAACAGGCGTGGAAATGGAGCAGGCTGGTGTGATCTGCCGAGGATTCAGAGACTCAGTCCCTTCTTCCTCTTTCTGAGCTGCTCGGTCCATGTGATGTGCTTTTGTGGGCAGTGTGAAGTCACGGTTCTTCACTCCCTCTTGGGTGGCCGGGGTGTTCTGCTCTCTGGGATCCTCCTGGCTTTGCAGAGGGGTTCAAAAATGTCCATGCATTCTGTAGAAGTGCGCAAAATCCATTTTCAAAGGGTGCCAGCAGCCTGTGCAGGCTTGAGGGGTGTGCAGAAACAGACTGGTGATACAGAGATGTCAAGTTAAAGACTGGGCAAGGAGGAACGGGCTTGCTCGATCCCTCTCAGCACAAGGCAAGATGGTGGGTTGGCAGCTGGTGCGGCTGAGCCCTGCGTGGCCTCTGGCTAGAGGGATCTCTGGAGGGAGGGATCCTTTCAGGCTGTTTTGCTTTGGGATCAGCTGAAGCCTGATGCTTTCAGGACCAGCCTGCAGATTTGCAAGTCTGATGGGCTTTCTGTCTGACGGGCTTTCTGTCTGGCAGGTGTCCACAGGGCCACGGGAAATTAAGTTAGGGTCCCCAGAAGGGATGAATTTATCCCTCTACTCTTGCAGGAAGACCCTCAGGGACAGTGCCCAGGCAGGACGCCTGCCTGCCACAGCCCCGTGCCAGGGTGGTGGTGGTGGTGGGCTCTTTGCAGATCAGATCCTGTTGTGGGAGCAGGTCCAAAGTCAGCGGGGAGCTTGCGACTGCTCAGGAGGCTTTGGACAAAACCGGTGTTACCGGTGAGCCAAAGACCAGGAAATTTGGGGGATCTCAGCCACCACATTTGTTATTTTATTTTTCTTAATCCCCCAAACCCACAGACTTCCCTGTGTGTGTGCGGGTGCGCACGCAAGCGCTGCTGGAAGCAGACGAGGTGTAGGATGAAACGGCTTGGCCGAACTTTGAGCTCGTTGGAGCACAATGGCTTTGTCCGGGTGGTACAAAGGCTGATTGTTCTGCCTGGGGGAAGTTTGGCTCGGCAAGGTGGGGAGCAAGAGAAAGGGACAGCGCCGAGAAAGAAAAAGATTACAGGTGTGCTGTTCCTTTTCCTCCTGTGCAGCCCTCACTGGAACCTGTTTTCCACTTGCTGACATGGGAGAGGTTGCAAATTAGCTAGAAAAGCATGTTGTTGGGTTGGTTTTTTTTTTTTTTTTTTTTTTTTTTTTTTTTTTTGGAACACTGAAAAGGCAGGTATTTAAGGGAGGAAATGAGCAGGGGACTCCGACTCCATAATAAATGCAACGGATTTCCCTTTATCGCTCTTCCTGAACGGTCTGTGGGAAGCAAACACAGTCATCTGAAATTACTCATGAAGGTCTAGGGTAGTGCATTTCTGGCCAGTGCATCATCAACTGTGAATTTCCCCCTCTCAAACCTGTTTGGTCAGCTACCTACGCTATTTTGTTCTCCTTCCCTGGTCCAGTGAGTTCTTTTATCTAACCCATCCACTGCAAATAATCACACTTACGACCATCTTGTTAGCTGAGCCCCTTGATTAGAATATTTGCTTTTCTTGTGCTCCATTGGTGAATTACATGAGTCACAGGGTACAGTTGGTGTTTGGGGATTGGATAACTAATGTTTACAATTCAGATGTTCTCAGAACTTGAGCTAGCATGAAAACTCTCAAAAAAACCCCATGGGCTGTTTACCACATCAAAGAGGTTCAGCCCCTTCCAAGCTCAGATTGAAACTCAAACAAAGAATCTTTCATTAAGTTCAGAAATGCTTGGAGAATTCTTTGAAAATTATTATTTTTTGATTTTTTTTTTTAATGTGACGGGGACCTTCAGGTTTCCAGCAAGGACAGGATTTGCAAGTATTCAAATGGATTTCATGGCCTTGCTCTTTGTAGTTATTTCCAGTACAAGCAGGAGAAGAGAATGGCAAGAAATTGGTCCCAGTATAGCTGGTCTGAAAACACAGGCACTTGCAGGAGAAAGAATATTATCCATCCGTTATCACATCTACCAAATCTGTGGCAATTTTGTTTCATGAATCTGAACCCATCCTGGAGAGGGCAGAGATATGTGGGTACCTACTCACCAGCCAATCCAGCCCATCATTTTAGTGCTGCCTGTACAACATTATCATTTTCCATTTTGCTCCTCCTCAAGGGCAGTTTAGGGAGCTGAACCCAGGGGTGGCTGAATATATTCAAATGAAAATCCTTCTCGCAATGACTAGAAGGTTTGATGGTGTTCTCTAAAATGTGGAAATGACCCAAGTTTGTTAAATTGAATGGAAAAATTGGGGCATCTCCCCTTCCCAACTGATCATTCAAAATGCTGTTGTTTTAGAACATAACGTTTCATTCTGAGCAACTTTCAATATTTGGTGGTTTTGTGGTTCTGCGTCGTGCTTTTGGGAGAACTCAAAATCCTTAGCTTGGCTGACTGTTTGACATCACCTCTGGGACACGACGAGTGTCAGAGCCCTTGCGTTTCCCAGGGGCTGGCAAACCCCAGGCTCCAAAATGCTCTGGCTGGAGCTTCTCCAGGGCTTGGTGCCTTCTCCACAGGAACTGTCAATTGCCTGTGCCGTAATCAGTTGCCCTTAATTAACAGCAATTGGCAATTCATTTCTATATAAGGAAAATGTGGGAAGAGAGGGTTTAAGCTGAGGGAAGGGATCTTGAGGAAACTCTTCGAGGCTTTCTGCTCTCAGGCTAACAGAAGGACCCTCCTAGCAGCACAGATGCTAGGAAATGCATAGGGTAGCATGCATGGCGGAAGGGGCTGCAGCAGGCGGACCTGCTCCAATGTCCCCCTTGGTCCCTGATTCTGGCAGTATCTTCTTGGCCTCGTACTGTGCTAGGTGCTGCGCAAGCTTGGAAGAAAGAAGTTGGCCTAAAGACCTATTCGCTCAAACACAATGTTTTCACCTGCCTTGGGGTTTGTTTTGTTTTGCTAACTGGTTTGGCGAGGAAGTTGAGGGCCACAAGGACGGTGGGATTTGCTGTCCGCATGTGAAACCTGACCTTGCTTTTCCCAGACGTGCATGGGGTATTGGGTCTGCCTTGCGCGTTGTACTGGGAAGAACAGGCTTTTTGGCCTGTTTTATCGCTTGCTGAATGCCAGGAGGACTTCACAAGCCCCAGCAAGCAGCGGATGACTCACTCTGCCTTTGTCAGACCCTGCCCTGGGAATGTGCTTCTTTTCTTCTGATCGGAGGAGGCGAGGTGATGAGTGTGAGCTCTTAGATGGTTTGAGTGAGGTGGAATGAATCCCACCCATAACCTAGCGGGGGAAGCTCCCTATGAGCTCTAACAGCCTCTCCCATGTCACACTCAGTTCAGGACCCGTGGCATGGATGCGTAACCAGAGGGGAGCTGGAAGGCTCAAGGACAAGCCCAGTGTCCTATGGCCATGCAATGGCTAGAAACAGGTGGATAAATTTGCCCAGGTCATCCTGGGGAATGGTGACATCTGAGAGCCTCCATCTTCTCAGATTCAGGGGAGAGGGTGTGCTGGAGCAGAGGCTGCAACCAAGAAGCAGAAATGGAGCTGCAGGTGGGCCACCTTCTAGTTGATGGTACCAGCAGGGGCTGCATGGCTATCCAAATTCAACTTTTGATTGTATACATGCATAAATGGGGGGAACGCTTGAGTTCCTGCATGTTTCGGCTGGGGCTGAAGTAGCTCCAAGCCTGCTGATCTTCCAGGAGTTGAAATAACATTAGATCGTTTGACCTTTCCAGAAAAAACATCCAAATGGCTGTACCAGCTCACACCAAACGTCCACCCAGCTCAGCCTCCTGCCTCCAACAGTGGGTGCCCACTTAGGTGGATGGAAAACCTCCAGTTGGCTTTGATGGGCTTGACCCCAGCCTTTGCTGAGCAACAGCAGCTCAGAAATAGAAAGCTGTGTACGAAGGCACGACTCCCTTAAGTCCTCATGTTCTCCCCTCCCACACTTTTTAAGAAAGCTGCCCTCCTGCCGGGGCAGAGCTGGGAGCAATGGGCGAGGAGAGAGGGCTGTCCCCGTTTCCCCACCTGCCTTCGGGCTCCATCCGGTGCCGAGGTTGTGCGTGGTAGGTCTGCAAAAGGTGAAACCAGTGCGGAGATACTCTAACATCAACCTGGGACCCCCCACCCCAGTCTAGACCTGCCTAAGGCCGGATGGGCTGAATGGCCACTGTGTTCAGTAAGGCCTAGAGACGGTGCAGCTGGGCCAGAGCTTTCTCCAAGCTCCGTGTCTCCAAGGTCTACCCTGCTAGCTATTTTTCAGTCCATTTATGGCTTTATTTTTGTGAAAGGTTTCTGCTCGCTCTCTTAAAGCCCGCTGGAGCTTGGCTGCTCCAAACTACTCCTCTTCCAGGCACTTGACCTTGGAGTTGGATGAGGGTGTTTTTCCTGGTTTCTTTGGCCTTTGGGATTGCTGACTGTAGTGGCATGATTGCTGTGATAAATAACCAAGGTAGATTGCCTTTGAGTGAGTCTTTATCAGTTGTCGGAGGAAAGGAATAGCAAACAGAGTCAGCAAGTCTGCTGGAAATGTTGCTGCCTACTGGCTCACCCAGAGGCCAGCCAACCTCTCAGCTGCCCACATCTGCCTTGATGGCAACTCTTGGCCTCAAGGAAATTCATTGTTTCTGAGAGGTGATAATTGTCTTGGGTAGTTCAAACACGAGGACAGAAAAGAGTACCAGAATAACCCTCCAGAGCAGTGTGGCTCAGCTCCTGGGGCATCCGTGAGCTCCTGGCAGAAACCTGGAGAAAGCGTTTAGCTTTGTGGCCTTATGCTGCTCCAGGAGCTGCTCTTGCAAATGGAAAGGTGTGAGAGCTTCAAGATGGAAAGCTGGTGGGATACATCACCTCTGGCAGTCTTCTCCATGGACTCCAGAGAGCTTGCACAGAGACTTCAGCTTAGGTGCTCACTTTCCAGGTAGCCAAAGGTAATGAAGATGAATCTTGCCCCGCTGCATGTAACGCAGGCGCAGCTGAATGCTTTGAGGGCGGCACTAGTTTCCTGGAGTTGCTCCTAACCTCTTTGAGACAGAGCAAGCAGAGGAGTTCACCCGCGGCCTTCTGCAGCCCAGCACCCACCTACATAAGCACAGAGTTCGGCTCTGCTGCGTGCAATGGTGCTTTCTTATTTACAGCAGCTAAACATTTGGCCCTGTGCGTACTTGAAAGGAAGAGCCCCGGGGGTTTCTTTGCTAATCCCGTTTTGCAGAGAGTTCCAGAAGACTTGAGGAACAAACAGAAAATAATGTCGATCGAGGTCAATATCAAAACCAAATGATCAGAGAAACAAATATTTACTCAGGTCAATATTTAACTAGGAGACAATAAATGCTGATATTGAACCAAATCTGTATATAAATATGGTCTATTTATAACGTGTCCCTCTGAAGGGGTACTGCCAGGTACTTGCCATGGTTTTTGATTGATGATTATCCTCCCCATTGTTTGCCGATTCCCTTGGAGGCTGGAGTTTCATGCAGGTGCATGTATGAGAAAGAGGCTGTACTGTGTAATCCCAGGGCCCGGACAACAGGCGCAACCGTTGTCCCACGCATGCCTGTGCTCGGGGAGGGTCCCTCACCCCGACGAGGGGCTCCCCTTGCACCTGGAGTGGGTGCCCTGCCGTTCCCCCCTCCCTTGAACCCCCACGTCGCAGGGTTGTGCCGCTGGCTGACCTGCACGGGTGAAGCTGGCATTTTGCGTGCACCCCTCTCCCGAAAACTCTTTGCATCAGTGACCAGCACAGCATTGCGGCTGGGGCTGGCTGTGAGCAAGAGCCTGAGACCCAGCTGGGAAGGGGGGAAGCGGGCTTGGTGCCTCCCAGCATGGCAGAGCAGGATGGGGGGGCTGCGGCCGGGCAGGGGCTAGTGCAGGGCTCGAGGCTGCCAAGTACTGAAGAAACTCTCCCCCCCGAAGCCCTTTCCCCCCCAACCGCTCCCTCTGCCAACTTTACAAGCTCAGCGCCTGTTTAGCAAACATTGATTTCTCTCCTTGTTCTCTGCTGCTGCCCATGTGGTGACAACATCTGATGTTTCTATGGCGGTTTGTTATTTATCAACTTCAGATTAGAAAGCGTTTAATCATGGGAAATACACGTCCCGCCTCCTGCCCCGACAGCCTGCCGTGCCTAGTGCTCTTCTAACGATGCTCATGGTTAATTGCTGGCAAAATGGCACGGTTGGCTCAAGCGCCCTTTTTTCCTGCGTCTTCCCACGAAATGTTTGTCTTGGACTCTGCATATATTGATCGATGTCCTGATAACACTTCACCCTGCCTTTGACGATATCTGAAAGAGGGATAGAGGTCTCCAAGGCAGGAGGTTCCTGCAGGATTTACCAAAACTGGCAGATGGTAGAGGGGGAAGACTGGTGTCAGCGCCTATTAGCCACAGGAGAATCCACTCTGGAGGAAGCTGGGGGAAGCAGGGCTTCACTGTCTGCTTTCTTCATCGAGCAACTGGCTTGCAGGGCTGGGTTTTCACCGATTTCACAGTGCTGGGTGCTTCACAACATACAGCTCTTTCAGAGGCTGCTGAGGTTTTCTTGCCCTCCAGGGAATTTTGGTTGCCAGGTCCCAGGTTCGGATGTGCCGGTGCACGCTCCTGCTGGTCCAGTGACACAAACTGCTGTCCAATGGCCTTGTCTGGAGTGGACAAAGTGTTTGTTCTAAGCCCTTTCCTTTTCCTGCTTGTTTTTTTGGCTTTCTTTTCTCTGGTAAGTTGAAAAGACCCTCCTCCGGGGTCAGCAATAGATACTATGGCTTTGAAGGGAAAATACCACAGGAGTTCAGTGCTTTTATTGTATGAAAGGCTATTCTTATTGGCTTTCCCTTCCTGGCCAAACCAAAGATCCCAGTCTGGACAGCTCTAAACTCACAGAAGTTTTGTTGATGTCTGCTTTGCCTGTATTTCCCCTTTGCTCACTTTTTGCCTGAACTAGTGACCTATGACGGCTGCTGGAGCACTTGTCGATGCAGCTGGTGGAGTCTGGGGCATGCCCGCCTCCAGACCTTGTATCTCGTCCTCGTCTCCGGTGATAGCAATGATGGCATTGCTAGTGACTATAGGGGAAACTGGGCCACTGAACCCACAAAAGACCTAGCAGCTCTGCAGCTAGAAGGCCCTGGAGGCTTCCTCCATCAAGTCACGGTGGGTATCTCTCTTGCAGTATTGAGATGAAGTAAGCTCCCTGGCTACGTCATAAGTTCAGTCCTTCTCAAAAAGGCAAGAAAATGGTTAATTCCCTGCCTGTGGCTGGCAGACAGGGAGGAAGGGATGGGCTGATCTTTCCAGGTCACTGCTGTCTCATGTGAGTCCACCGCAGTGTCCTCAGCTGCCCTCTCCGGAGCCGCCCCAGGCAGGGCTGCAGCCTGCCACCAGAACTCACTTGGGCTGGCCGAGGAGTCTGCAGAGACCCGTCATCTACGGGGCTTCCTCCTGGTGGGGCCTGCTTTGCCCTCAATTGCTTCCTTTGTATTGGTGCTGCTTACCATGGCAGGTCTGGAATGTAGACAGCTGGCAGAGCAGAGGGTTTTCTTGGTCTCCTGGTGTGGTTGACCCCGAAATGAGGGATCCAGCAGCTGGACCACCACATGCAGGCTCAAGCATTACCTGCGAGGGAGCTTGGCTGAAGTATGCAGGTGCTTCTGAAGCTGTTTCTTCCCATTGATGGGGGTGATGGGACACAGCTTTCAACCCCAAAACCCCTGTAGCTCTGACCTGGAGATTTCATGTTTAAGCACCTCCTCATGCTTCCAGGCATGAAGACCACATGGAGACCAGTGGCTCTCCAGGGATGGCAGCTCTCAGCATCCCCAGCCTGTTTGGCAGCCATCCTCTCAAGGCCACGTGGCTCCGTGGTCTATCGTGGCCTTGCAAGGAACATCCTCCCTTTGGATGCAACTCCCAGAATATCAACACCCCAGAAATGGGAAAACTGAGTCCATTGAGTTGGTTTTGCTGGTTTTCTGTGAGAGAGAGGGAAGGCTGGGCTGGTTTCTAGCCCTTGCTGGTCTGACTGACCAGCCTGACAGCATGTGCGTGACCCCAAACTGGGAGGGTGAGAAAAGGCTTCACCACAATCTTGAACTGGAGAAATGGTAGAGGTTAGGGTGAAACCTAGTGGTTGTGGAGGAGAGAATGGGCACACCAGAAGCAAGCAGGCAGCAGCAGCTGCAAGAGAAGGATGTGCAGTGAGAATGGGGCACAGCCTGACACTGAACCCGCAGAAGGCAGATAAATACTGTTTTGGGATTTGGAGATAACTCTTCCCCTTAACTTGGTGCTGGAGGACTGTGGCCTATTTTGGGCACTGACCTTGGAGAAAGGGTCTGGGTCTGGGTGAGAGATGTGAGAAGAGCCCTCAGCACTCTGTGGAACGCTGGGGGGAATCGAGGCAGGAGAAGAGAGGTGTGCAGGACATTTGCAAGCACGCTGTAGTGCATACGGGGAATGATAAAGGAGATTTAATTCCTGGCAAAGTCTTTTCACCCTGGAGATTGCTGAGCACAGGAAGGGGCTAGCTGAAGGCAAACTGCAGAGAAGGTCCCTGGGGACCCCACTGCCAGGGGTGGTTGGGGTACCTGGTCCTGTGCCTGAAGAGGTGGGATCCCCCCATGTCCTCTCTAGGAGCCTGGCAGTGGTGTGATGCTGAGAGCTTCACCTCGGAGGAGCTGGATGCAGCTTGCGGTGCTGCCACACTTCTGCCAGGAAGCACGGCCCATCCAAGCCCTGGTGGCATGGATGAGGCTCTTCCTGGGGAAAGCTTCTCGTGCCCGTGCTCTTGCAGATGCCATTGCCCATGGCATGGGGAGCTTGTTAGATGTTGGGCAGAGGAGAGGGGTTGTGCCTGAGGCCCAGGGCATGCAGCTGAGCATGGCGTCCTCTGGCTATCACAGCACCTCGTGGTGGGTGCCCATTCCAGGGAGGGGGTGCTGGGGCTTGGCACAGCCCCAGCCCCAGGCCTGCACCAAAAAAACCCCTCATGCATGACTTGAGTGAGTGCTGCGGGCTCAGCTCTTGATGCCTGCTCCGGTGGTTTCCAGCCTGTTCCCGGGATGCAGCATGAATGTTTCTACCTACCCTAAGGTAGCCTTTGTAGATGGGAGCCCCACGGGAACTGGGAGAACTTAGTGGTTTGCCTGGGCTGGAAATCTCTGCAGGTCTCTGCGCTATGCCTCAAAGCCTCCTCTGGAAAGCTCTGTATTTCCCAGCTATCTTGTGAGAAGCCCAGAGTTCACCAAACCTTGCAGCCGGGCCGAGCTGCTGCCCAGATTCACGGAGAGGCCATCCTCCTTGGGCAAGCTCCACACGCTGTGGCAGATCCCGCTCTGCCGCTCGATGAGGATTAAGATGTAAAAACAGAGACTGGCTGTGTGAGCTGGGAACCGAATCCCCGCTCATCCCCGCGGCGGGCTGCTCTGTCCCACCCTCCGTTAGCGGACGGAGGGAAGGTGATGTCAAGGCGCAGCGGGCTCCGCTCCCACCTCCGGGTGGGAGGAAGATGGAGGTCATCCTGTGCGGGCGGAGGCCTCGCCTGCTCTTCCTGCGGCCTCCGAACTCCCGTCCCTGTTTCTGCAGGCGAAGTCTGGATTTGGGAGCCTGTGGGAGGTGGACGGCATCCCCCCGTGCCATGGCCCCCGGGGCGGGGGGCCGAGGGGGTCCCGCCACCAGGCCGGGGCAACCAGGGTGCGTGCCCACGGGCAAACATGGCTGCCGCCTAGCCCTGCCCACAGCGGGGCTGGCCACGCCCACAAGGGGGGCANTGAGGGGCCGGGGAGGCGGCGGGGTGAGGTCCTCCATGGCCGGGGGTGGTTGGGGAGGCCTGTGGGAGGGGGGGTGGCTGGGTCCTGGGAGAGGCCACCCCACTAACCCAGCCCTGTCTGCCCCACAGCTGCACCCTATGAGGATGGAACAGCGGATGCCACCGCTCATTCTCGAGGTGAAGCGCTTTCCTCATTCCGCCCTCTGCATGCTTCTGCCCCCCCTTGGTGAGAGGTGTCGCTAGAGCCCCGAAGAGATTGAGCTGGGACTTCCCCCCACCCGGCCAGCCCCGGTGCGACCCGCTGGCGAGGACATGGCGGCACTTCCGCTCCCTCCTTCTGTCCCTGCCGCCGGCCGGGATGCATTTCTCCTGCTCATGGTGTCCCCATCTGTGCAACCCACCCAGGCACCTGTGTAGCTGTCTCCTCCAGGTCTCTCATGTCTCCATTAACTGGATCCCCACCGACTGTGAAAGGAGCCGTGAGTGACAGCCAGATAGAGACACCTGCATTCAGGACACTTGAGTTGGATCCCACTCAAGACATGTCAGCACTTAGTCATTCTAATTGTGCTGACCGTGGGCCGAGGAGTTGGTTTTGGATAGAGCATTGGTTGGGAGGTGCTTAGGGAGACAGCTTGGTATTAGGTGTCAGCACCCAGCACGAGCAGTGGCAGAGCGGACTAGGGTTGGTAGGCGTTTCTGGGCCACAAACAAGCAAAGTGCCCCTTTCTCCCTCTTTGAAGGACGCTGGGGCCCTCGGGGTCGTGTGGGACCTGTGACACAATCATCAGCATTATGACAGTCTGGATTCCAGCGGCAGGGGGGTGGGCCTCACCGTCCCAGTTCTGCACGCACCAGTGGGGCTGCAGCTACAGACAGGACTGGTATCCTTTCCTGTCTGGTGAAAGCCCATCGCTTTTGCCCTGCTGACCAGCTGCCCCTTAACACCCCCCTTCCCCAGGACCTTGGGGCTGCTCAGGATCAGAAGTGGATTTATCAGGCTTTAATGGAATGACAGGAAGAAGACTTTGCTCTGCAGGTAGGGGTGGTTATGAGAGAAAAGGAGGCTGGGAGACACCAAATGGGGGGGCAGGCAGTGGACAGGGGGACTCTGGCTGGGAATGCGGGTTTTGGATCTGAAATTAGGGCCCTCCATGCCTTTCTACATTTAATATACCTGCCTGGTCACCTGCCCTATAAGGACCCACCGGAGTTGTGGGGGGGAGACCTTCCCTTGGGAACTGAAGGTGAGAAAGTTAAATGCCAGAGATAAGGGAAGTGTAGAAGTAAAAGGCATCCAACACCTTCCCCCTGCCCCCACTCCTGGCAAGTGGGTCATTTCATTGCTCAGGTATGTACGGCATTCGGAGCCTCTGGTACTACCTAGAGCAAGCTGACTCCCAAGGGTAACAGTAATATGCCAGTGCGGGTGCGCAGGGCAGGAGCACACAGGGTTCAGCTCCAAAGCTTTGGTGTGGTTCTCTCTTGGGCAGGAACCCAAGCTGGACACTGCAGGGGGAAGCAGGGGGGAGCAGAGACGAAATCAAGGTTTTGGACCAGTCTGCAAGGACTGAGTTGAGGGTCTCTGATGCTCTTCCCTGCCTATCCCGCTGATGCCTTAGCGTTAGGGTATGCCTGAGCGAGGGTTTCCTCACTGGAGCATGGCGGGGGTGGGGGGGGTGGGTGGTGTTGCCGGAGGCAGCACTGCCTTATGCAGACGCAGTTAGGTGAGGATGTGACAGAAAGTGAGCTTGTAGTGCCAACACGTAGCTTTCTTTAATGAGGGCATGGACTTTTCAGGGCCTGCACATTCAATGAGGACGGATAGGATTTACAGCACAGTGTGTGGACATGCTGGTGCAGCGAGCACAGTGTAGAAAACACAGTCCCAGTGCCGCGTGCTCAGTTCCAGTGCAGTGTAGCACTTGCAAGTCCAGCTGCTCTGAGCTTATACCCGTGTAGAAGAGGGTGTATTTGTGGCACGTACCTGTATTTGGGTGGAAGCCAGCTTACCCATGCGTTGCCAGTATGGCTTGCAGAGGTGCAAAGGCTCTTTGAATTAGCTGGAAGCACAGGTGATATGTTTCGCTGGAAAGGGTGAAGAAATCTCTTGGATCCCGTCCAGCTTTGTTAAGAGCAATGAAGTTGCAGCAGGGGTGACTTTGGCCCATTGCACTCCAGTGACACAGTTCAGAGCTGTAAAACCCTGGGCTCAAGCGTGCAGGGTGTGGGGCGAGATCAGCGTGCTCTCCTGAAGTACGCTGTAGGCTCTGCCAGGGAAACCTGGTGGTTTTGCCAGCTCCTCTACATATGAATGAGTCTACGAGGGCTTTGCGATGAGCTTGACACATGGATAACCACATAATTAAAGGCTGTAGCTTTATAGAAGAGCATTAGCGCTGGTATCTTTAACCACAAAGAGCAGAACTTGAGTCATCAAATGCCAGGGGATGAATTTCCTAGCGGATTGCTCCATCAGGTTGCTGAATTATTGGGCCTGGATCCAGTGGGATGCCGCATCAGACATGAACCAGGAGAGGAAGAAACCTGGCAAGCGGTGATTGTCTGAGCTAGAGGTCCTGTTAGCTTGGAGGACACAGACTTGTAAAAACAGTTCTACAAAGCTAGAACTAAACCAAAGGTTAGGTGAGGGCTGAGTCACTTTACCAAGACAAGACAGTAATGGTATGCCTGGCAGTTTCCATTTTAGGCTCACAGTCCACTGAATTAGTGGCAACATCACTTAGGTTTCTAGGGCTATAGCCCAAATTATTCTCAATTAGTTAAAGATATTGTCGTAGAATAAAATGCAATACCTCTCAGGCTGTTGAGTTTAAAGGAGGCCAGAGTCAGCATGTCTGAGGTGGGGCTGCAGATCCAACATGCCCAAAGCGTGAGGCTGACTGGAGCAGAGTTTCTGATTTCATCCCATTTCTAGTGTTAAATTCTCTTGTTTGTGTGACCAAAGCTTTGTACCTAAGGCTTGGCTCTTCTTTATCAGGCTATATTTCTCTCATAACTACATCCTCTGTCTAGCTTATCCTTTGTTATCAGTGCAGATAGGTAGGAGGGAGGTGGGACAGAGGACAGTGATTCACTCCTGGGGAGTCTGTGGCTGAGTCAGAGACTGAAGCTAAATCACTGCAGCCTGTGACTCCTCGGCCATTCTTGCTGCTCTTTCAGTTTCCTGCTAGCTTAAGTATTTGTTGAACGTTGGACTCCCACCACCAGTGTGTCAAGGTCACTCTTCACAAGTTCTCTTACCTATATTTTTTGCCATAGGCACGGTCTGAAATGGATAAGTACCTTTCAAACGAGGTGCCGCCCATTCCGATGATACCAGACAAGAAGTACCGCCGGGAGAGTGCCTCAGTGGTGGATGAGTTCTTCTCCACCGAGAAGCCCAATTCTACGCCATACAGCGTGAACATCAATGTGATTCTGCCAGACACGACGCACCTGCGCACTGGACTTTACCGGCCACCCAAACCCATGACGCCATTCCCACAGATCAAAACAGAGCCTGGCACCAGCTTCGCCCAGCCCTGCTCTTCTGCCTCCGGCTCCACACAGACCCTGCCCGACTTCACCAGTGTCTTCAGCATGCCCCAGTCAGTGGCAGTGAACAACATCTTCATCAAGCAGGAGATGCCCCCTGAGATCCCCTTATCCACCAATCCACAGCAATCCCAGCTTTACCAGATGCCTCTTGGCAACGGAAGCGCTGACATGACCACTCTGACATCCTCCTCCAACAGCACCACAGCCATCAACAGTCTCAGTGGCGTCACCATGTCCACAGGTAACGCCATGTCCAGTGTGGTCCACAGACCTGTCCAGCCAGGAGGGCCAGTTAAGCAGTACCCACATGTCTCCCAGGGACAGGGAAACTTCAACATCTCAGGGCAGTTCTACGCTGTTCCAGGGGTGAATCTGCCCCCTTCACCCCCCAACTCACAGCCTGGCAGCCCAGAAAATCAACCTGAGCTCATCAACACCATCTCTCCCCCACCATCCTATGAAGCCACTTTTGGACTGAAGCTGGTCCAGTCATCCCAGGTCCCCCCAGTCCCCAATGGCCTTGGGACCCTCTCCCAAGGGCACATTGTCACGCAGCCCCCCAAATACAACAGGCGCAACAACCCTGAGCTGGAGAAAAGGAGAATCCATCACTGCGATTACCCAGGTATGCTCACGGTTGATGTACTGGCTTGGCTTTGCGGGGGGTCTCTTCTTGACACACTGAGGCTGGGGGCTGCCTTGGGCCTCTGCAGGAGTTTGATCTGAAATCACTTTGTCTGTCTGCATGACGAAGGGAGCTGTGCAGCTGGGTGGAGAGCCCCAGGGAAGCGGGGTTCCTGCTACCACCAAGGGAGTAGAGGTCGATCCTGCCTGTGCTAGCTGATGCCTTTTTTCTCCCCTTCCCTTTCCCCTTCGCGCTCTGGCAAAAGCAAGCCTGACTCTGAGAGGCAGAGAGCTCCTGCAAAGCACGGGGATGCTCCTGGAAATCTGCTGCCTTAGCTGCCCGTTTCTCTCTGGTCTTGCCTAAACCCGAGCAGCCACATGCTCTCTGCAGGTGAAACCATGCTGGCTTTCTCACTGACCTTTCCTTTCCCACTCTCCCATAACGGGTGGCAAACCATCGAGTAATTTCCATAAGCTGCCTTTATGGTCTCTCTCTGTAGCCCCAATTCTCTTCTTCCAAAGAGGCAATGAGCTGAATATCTCTGCGTCATATCCTTCGGTGGCTTCATGTACTGCAT
This sequence comes from Fregata magnificens, assembly GCA_013389945.1. Taxonomy (NCBI): domain Eukaryota; kingdom Metazoa; phylum Chordata; class Aves; order Suliformes; family Fregatidae; genus Fregata; species Fregata magnificens. Next base: position 35,727 of record WAAD01024680.1, read on the forward strand.
CAGGATGGTGTGGAAAGGGATTTCAGGGTAATGATGAGCCCAGAGCTGAAGCTGTTCCCTGTGTGTCACCTCATTGCAGGAGCATGTCCATCTAAAGACCTGTAATGCCTTGGCAGGAGGAGATCTTGCAGGGTTTCCTGCACTTTGCACAGAGAGCTTGTGGGACCCACAGCTGCAAACTCTCATTCACGCCGCACGGGAGAGAAGCAATCGTGTCCCTAGCGAGAAACCCCAGTGACACTGGCGTGAGGGCTTGAAAATCACCGGTCCTCGTGCAGGGACACACACCTCCCACTTCCTGGGCTGAGCCCCAGCCATCGAGCTGTTGGGGATTAGCAAACAGTTTTCCCATGGGGGTGTGTGAACTGGGGAAAGTAATTTCCTACCTGCCTCCTGCAAGATTTATGTGCTCTTTCCGTGCAACAAGAGTGGCTGTAGTAGGTCAGCCCAGAGGCCTGTCTAGCCCAGATCCTGTCTCCAGCAGTGACCCAAGGAAGTATATAAGAATAGGACACATTTAGAGAGAGCTTTCTGTGCTTACACCTTCCCACCCTCTGGCAACCTGCAGATTAGGGACTTTCTGAGCCAGAAGCTGCACCCATGTTCTTGTGGTTAACAGCTTGTGCTGAATTTTTTACCTTCTGCTCGTGACGGTGGGAGACAGATTAAGGGTGTAAGTGGACCACTGCTCTGAGACAGAGCCCACTGCTCTTGTCAAAACTGGTCAGAGCAAGAGTCTCATCCTGCAGGATGCATGACCAAGGCAAAGCTCGCCTGTTTTCAGCAGGATTTTGGCCTGCATAGGAAGGCAGGAACACATCTGTGGTGCAAAAAAAAAAAACCCAGAACCAAACAACCTGTGCTGAATAAACACTGGCTGGCTTGATAGTGTGTACGTGCAGAGACGGTGGAGGGCTTCTTCTAATCCTTCACACTGAGGTTCAGCTAGAGGTGAAACCAGTCAGGACTGATGGCAGGGGCAGCAGGTCTTACTGCCGTGGTCTGCGTGAGGAAGTGACAGGAGGGATGCTGAATTGACATGGGTAACTGGATGAACAGGGGAGACCTGTTTGCAAAGCCCCGATCCAAGTTTCCAGGTGGTGGCCCCAGTACTTTTTCCTCTGCGTGCTCAAGGGGAAATGAAGCTCAGCCATACCCCGCGCTGGCTTCTCTGTGCTGCTCCCTCTGGGTTTGGAAACTGCTCTGGGTGCTCGCCTGGCTTTGTTTCCATGCCCAGCAGGGAGGCAGTCCTTGGTCTCATGCATACTCATCTCTCTCCTGAGTGTGAGGGGCTTCCGAGGCTTCAGAGCATCAGAAGCAAAATTGAACTGGGTCACCAACCCTTATCCCTCCTACCATGGGAAGGGGAAAGGCAGCTAGCTGCTCCTGCACTGCCTGAGCAGGACAGGATAGAGAGCTGATCTCGTGCAAGAGGCTTCTTTAGGCTGTGTGGAAACACTGGAACGAAAAATATGACTATGTTACTTAGGCAGGTCATAAAAATTCAAATTAATATTTTAATATACTTGTCAAAACACAGTGAATTAGGGCCATAAAGGCAGCATGAGAAGCTTTTCTAAATTTTAACTGAAATGAGGAACTAGGAATGATTCATTTTGAGATGCCTGTTGTTGAAACCTTTGCCAAAGTCACGGTGTTTCTGTTAAGAGCCTTTCTTTGATTAAACCTGTTGTTGCTGATCTTCTGAAAAAACTTCCCACTGGCTTTATTCTGGATCCTGAAAGCCAAGCTGTGGCTCCACAGTGTACCTGGCGTTTCCTGCTTCCTGGAACATTTTCACCACATCTGCTGGGGCTGGGACTATTACAAAATACATCTTCCCTCCAGCCTTGCAGTAGTGATATCAGTTTCATCTGGAATCCAGAAAGACAAACGGCAGCACAAAGCCAGCCGCTAACGGTGGTGAATTTAATGTTTTCATCCTGCCTCGAAGACCTGGTTGAGGAAGGGGCAATTTGAAAGTCTGTGCCTGCCTCCCCCCCCGCCGCCCCACCTCCCGCCCCTAATTCCCAGCACAGTCCCCACAGGTGTCAGGATTGTGCGGCAAAAGATGGACTGTTGTAAAGGTCGGTCTGTCTTGGAGAACAAATGCTCTTTAGTTACTGCTGAAACAAAACGGGTATAGCCAGGCTTATTTGCATACTGTTTCCCAGAGCGCTTTTCAGGCCTGCTCTGTCCCTAACCTCAAATATAAATGTTCTGGGTTTGTTTGAGCAAGGGCCCCTTTCTCACAGGAAAGTTGTGTCTTTTCTGGTTTTGCAGGTTGCTCAAAAGTTTATACCAAGAGCTCCCACCTGAAGGCACATCAGCGGACTCACACAGGTAAGAGCACCGCTTCATCAGGAAGCTCTGCCAGCCTACGCTTCTTATACTGTGCCTGTTAATGGTGGTGATAATGTAGCTGAGTGGATTACCGTAATCTAGGGTGGTTATTGGGGCAAGGAGCACAGTTAAGTCTATCGATGTTAAAAAAAGTCCAATGGTTGCACTGGTTTCTAGTGACTGCACACTGCTGTGTGCACTTGCTTGCCTTCTGGAGGGGTGGTCCAGAATTTAGGAGAACTGTTGGAGGCTCTCGAGTCGCTGGATTGGGAGGAGGAGGTGCCCCCAAAACCTCTATCATTCTGAGCTCTTCCTTTGTGGTCTCCCAAATCCTAGCCAGGTCTGATCCTGCTTAGCCTGCAGAAAGACTGCATAAAGGCACGTGGTGCATATATATGACCTCTGAGGAGACCAGGGCTGTCTCTTTTGTGTCAAGTGCCCCTGTGGTGGCTAAGGAGAGGAAGGAACGCCTTGTATCTCCTTGTGTACCAGCCACACAGACCACTCGCGCCCAGTGCTTGTCCCCTTAGCAGCTGCCAGTGGTGTATCACTGGAGCTGCCGAATACACATGCAGAAGGGCTCCGAATACATGTACGGAAGGGCTGTGCCCTCATACCCGAGGGCAAAGGTGCCATGGGCTGCCCTTGCTGGTGTAAACATGGTCACTAGCGCAGAGGACCTCCCACCACTCCCACCACAGCCAGCTTCCCCAGGGTAAACCTAGCTCAGTGGCACTTGTGCGTTCAAGCACAGGTCTTCTCATTAAGGCATTTATTATACCTGAAACTTTATCAGATCCCCACGTAGTCCAGGAACCATCAGTGCCCTCATAAATCTCTTTTATAGAAGGGCTGATCTTTACTGAAAGCAATTAAGCTGGCGCAGAGTTCACTTTTCGTTTTTATTAACAACGAACAAAACCCATCCTGAGGCTGGGAATCAGTTCTTGCACTTGGCTCTGTTCTGTTTTCGTCTTATCAGTCCTTCAAACAAGCCAGCAAAGAATTTTTCTTTGTGCATGAGGTACAATATTTTTTTGGCAGGGCCTGGGTAGGAGCAGGCTGGAGAACAACACGGAAGGGGTGGAAGAAAGGAACAGGAAGGACATTGTCCCAGCTCCGAGAGCTGGGTGGTGATAAGCATTTGTCACACCAGCAATCTGTATTCAGAGCTACGCTACGGCCCTCGCTTTAGAATTAAATATCTCTTTTCCCTTTCCGTTCGGAGCATGGGTCTTAGCTCTGTGCCCAGAAATGCGACCGATCTGAGACATGCACCTTCCTTGCAAGTCACAATATAAAGATGTCTCCAGGCAAACTTGGGTGGTTTTAGAACCCAATAAAATGCAATCATTTTCCAGGTTTCCCAGTAACTGGGCTGGAAATCCCAGTGTGTTTGCCTCCTTCCACCTCACTTGCTGTTAAGAGGGAAGGACAGAGAGGTGAAGGAGGATGTGACCTGAGTAGTCAAGAAAACCGGTGGTGTTGTGGGGCAGGTAAAAAGAAAGGAATCCAAAACAGGGAGCCATACGCGGGCAGGCTCAGGGTGTCTGTCCAATTTTTTGAAGCCTCGTGTTTTGCTTTTGAGGCCTCAGCCTTGCTGAGCAGAGCACCGGAGCTGCAACGGCAGGGCCCATCCCAACTCCTGCCAGCAAAGTACGCTCGATGCCGCTTCAGCTTCATCAGTTGAAGGGTTAATAATGCTCTTTCTCTCGCTTCCTCGCCTGATGGCAGCTGGGTTGAGAAGTACATGCTCTCTAAGATCTTTTCTTGTGGTTTGCCCGTTGCTATGGGCTGGGCTGTATTCATCTCCTGGAGACACCATTCATTTCCTGGGTGCCATTGTGAGATTAAATATATAACCCGGTGGCTGCTCACCCACCTCCCGGGGGCTGGGAATGCCAGTTCGGGTCCTTTGTTTGAGCTTGCCCTGCCGTGCTGTCCTGGGAGATGGAGCCAGCTCGTGGGACAATAGAAAGCTTTTTGTTTCTATCCTGGAGATCAACCTGTTATTGTTTGAAACTAAAGGGCCTTGGTAGGGTTGACCCAGCCAGGTGACCTGGCTGGGACAATGTCTGTGGCTGCACAGTGCAAATCCCACCTTTGTCTTAGCACGCTAACGCAAACCCCGAAATCCCCAGCACGCCGTAAACCATCCAGCGTGCTGCTTGTAAATTGACTTTAAGTTCTCTATTTACCTGAGCCATAAAAAATACACCTCTCTCCTCCCCATGGTGCAGAGCCCAGGGGCTTTTTGAGGAGCAGGATGTGGTCTTGGTGCCCTGTCTTCTCCAGGTTCACATGTCTGTGCTTTCATATTTTGTCCGGTGCGTGTAAGACACTGTAGATCTTGCCATGGCTGAATGTTTTCTGTTTCCTGGCCAAATGCACCGCCTGCCTAGCACACGGGCTGCGGGGAGGAATGGCCATTCACTGGGAAACATGTCAGAGCACGACACACATGCCTGTGCATGCATGCTGCATGTGTACGTGCATTCATGCCGCGATGGTGCGCTCAGCAATTGGCTGATGAAACAGTAAATATTTGAGGTCGGGAAAGTCAGCACATTCCCTGAACTCTGCCTGCTTGTTCAGGCTGTTAAGAGCGAGGGCTAATATTTGAGAGCACCACACCCATGCGCGGAGAGAGCTGCAGCCAGGGTTCAGCTCTACAACCTGGGCACGCAGGGAGTTGGAAGCAGGCACGGGCTTTTCCAGCCCAGTTCCCAGCTGGCTGAGAAGTTGCACAATTTAATTGATTTCAGTTTGGGAATAGGTGTGTATGGGGCGGGGGGCAGAAGCATTGCGTCACCCAAATGCTCTAAAGAAAACACGTTTTGTGTACAGAGAGCTGCTGCAGGGCTGAACTCTGAGGCAGAGAGCATTAGATGGTGGTTTCAAAGATGCGAGGCTTTGAGGAAAGTTTATATGGCATAACTCCCTTCTTCCTTCTGATGCCCCCCACACCTGTATGAGCAGCAACACCTTGCATAGGAATTTTTGGCTTTTTAGTTAAAAAAAAAAAAATGGAACTCAGAAAAATTTTTGGCCAGAAATGCTCCAAAATCCAACAGGAACTTGAACAGCACTGGAAACCAAACCTAGAAAGCAAAGCGGGGTGGGGCATGTGGAGAAGACCTGGTTACTGCAGCTCAACAGTTTATGGTCCCTTGGTGGCTATGGACTGTGTACAGCAAGTGAACCCTGGTAGTGTAAAGCGTCAGCCTGGCCACGAGCCCTGTTCTGCAGTGGAGCAGCCCTGGATGCCCTCCAGGGCCTCCCAAGGAGGACGGGCATCTCTGAGAAGATGGGGTGGGTGTTTGGGAGGCCGGGCAGATGCGTGCCCGCATAGGCTCTTGAATGGCGGGGCTGTGCTGTGCCTGTGACCTGTGGCTCTTCCCCGCAGGTGAGAAGCCCTATAAATGCACATGGGAAGGCTGCGACTGGCGCTTTGCCCGCTCCGACGAGCTGACCCGGCACTACCGGAAGCACACAGGCGCCAAGCCCTTCAAGTGCATAGCCTGCGGCCGGTGCTTCTCCCGCTCCGACCATCTGGCTCTCCACATGAAGCGGCACCAGAACTAGGAGCCGCCTACGTCCGCCACTTCTCCGAGAGCAGCTGAAACTCTTTTCTTTTCCGAGGGGCCTCTCCTCTTCTCGTACGTAGGAACAAACCCATGCTGTGATCAACCGGCAGGGCAGGGGTGGCGGGCAAGCCCCCTCTGCAAGCCCTGTCCCCAACTGTTTCTGGTTTTAAAAGAAATTTCATTAAAAAAGAGTTATAATTACAGACTGATCTCATGACGAGGCTCCCAGTGGCACTGGGGCAATGGACCTTGCATTCCAAAGGGCTTTCTTCCAGCAAACCTGCTATTTATTTGTCACTCAGGAGCAACTGTCCTTCGTGTCTCAAGCTCTTTGGGATTTTTTTATCCCTTTCAGGGTTGTGCCTTTGGTGAGCCCGAGGAGGGTTGTGACGGGTTGGTAGCCTGGCTGTGCGTGAGAGGTCTCACTTCAAACTGTCGGTGCAACCCTCTTCGACTGCCCCATGGCATGGCTGTGAATGTGGCACCTCTGATGTGCAAGAACAGGAGCACGTTCCCAGGGCTGTTTGGGTTGACAATCCCAGTCTCTGTGGGGGCATAGAAGAAGGGGCCTATGACATACTCACCTGACGTGCCTTCAAGCAAGGGACAGCACAAAAGCAGATGACAAAAGCCATCATCTGTGTCCCATTGAGCCCACCTGTGGCTTCCTGGCAGCCAGCTCACTCGGGGCTGCAAATATCTGCCCTGCTTGGCCAGGTTTTTTGGTTGTGTCCTTAGCATTTCTGCTTCCAAGATGAATTTTGACTTCAGGTGTCTCTGGGAGGGCCAGCATGGATCTTGAAGCCACCCAGGGGACTGCAAAAAAGCCACCGATAAAGCTCTGGTTTCCCAGAATACACTGTGCCTTTCTCCAAAAAAGCACTGGGCGGGCTCTGCTCATGCCTTGAACACGCACACAAGGAATCAGTCATCGCCAATCACACCAGCCTTTTGCTGTTGCCGTTTCATCACGTTCAGACAGAAACGAAAAAAAGAAGAAAAGCATCTTTGAAACAAATTCCAATAAATCCTACTGTTCAGATTGTAATCATGTTACCTACCTCACAGGTTCACCGCCTTGGGCTCTGTAAGGCACCTTCCCTCCTCTTCGGTGTGGTGCCGTGACGCGTGGGGCACATCAGCCATTCTTCAAAGTCTACCGGGGGTTAAACTTAGGCTGAACAAGAACCAGGCCATGCTGGTTTAAACAGCAGCCGTGCAGGTAGAAAATAAATCAGGAACAAATAATGGGCCGGGCGCGTTCAACAGAATATTGATTTCCCCCACCCCGTCCTCCTCCTTTATTCTTCCTTGAATAAATTTAAGTAACGCGCAGACTGACGTGTGTCTGCAGCGTGAACTGAAAGGCCACGCTGAACCGTGGCATCGTCAGGCAGTGGAGATTGAAGGCCACCCCTCTCTGCTATTGCCCAACTGCACATTAGCCGAAAACCACAGCTGGGTTTCTGGTTGTCCTTTGCCTTCAATAAATAAAACTGCTCATACCTGCAGCACACATGGCTGGTCTGGCGTGACAGGAGAGGAGGGCAGGAAGGATTTGAGGGGGCGGGTTGCATGGTGTGGTGTAGGCTTTGGGATGGATGATGTGCCCGGGTCTGGTGGCGCAGCGCTGCAGTGAGCCCTTCGTGTGGCTCTTTGGCAAGAAGCCTCCTCCTTTCTCCATGCCACCAGGGAGGGTGGGAATGGAGGGGTGGAGTCAGGCCACCGAATTGCTGGGAGCCGGCTTGGGTGGCTTTCCCCGACGGTGCGTGGGAAAGGCTTTCCAGACCTCAGCACTAGGGCCTTTGCCTGGTTGGAGGGTTTGATGACAGCACCCTCTTGACACTGTGTTCAAGTGAGGATTGGAGAGCCTGGCTCATAAATCAGCTTTTGCTGACCACGTGTATGTCCTTCACGTCCTTTTTCCAATTCTTTCATTGCTTGTCGTCACAGCTCGCTGGGGATCGGCGGGTGCTGGAGCAAATGGGCTCGTTTGCCATCTACCTTGTTGGCTTTGGGGTCTGGCTCCTCTTCAGGGCACAGAGTAGGACCTTGCCAATGCCACCGCTGTGTCCTGGGCCCCTTCTTTTTCCCACCTCATGTTGGAGGTTGGGTTGAGCCATATGAGCGAGTAGGGTGTGCAGTGCTGTCACCCCCCCAAAAATGGGGGGGTAGGAGTGGTGCATGGCCTGAAGACTCCATGCAGGGAGCAGTTTTACCTCTTGCTTCTGCTTAGAGATTGGTCTGGAGAGCCTCAGGGAAGGTCTTTGATTATGGAAAAACCCCTAGGAGAACAGCGGTGGTGCAGGGTGTAGGAGCGTGCATGTCTGCCGGCACGGGCAGGTTGAGCTCATGCCAAAGGAATTTCAGGGTAGCGTGGAGATGCCTCAGCCAGTCCCCGCTGGTGTCTCCAGGAAGCTCAGGCTGGCTTGGTGGGGCTGGTGGGGACCCAACGCGGCCATGCTGGGACCTGCTGGGCTCCACCCTGCTCTGCTGGCACCCGTTCAGCTCCTTGGCAGGTGAGCCTTGGCATGGCGAGCCTGCGGCATCGCAGTCCCCGTGCTCCCCCGGGAGCCGGCAACCCCCATGGCTGTAACTGCAGCCTCCAAGCGGGAAGACCTTTTTTTTTGGTGCATCTGTTGCGGTTGAACCTCCTAAACGTGTGAGCCAAACTACAGGGCACAGGGTCGACCCAGCCACCGCGTGTGCCCTCAGGCTGGTTGTGGGGCTAGCCCTCACCCGTGACCCTCTCAGAGGGATCTCATTGCCCCCCCTCTTTTTTTTTGGAGATGGAAACCTCTGTTCCCCCCCCCCCTTCCCATCTCTTCTTCCCCTGCTGTGCTGATGGGGCCCAAAACCTGTTTGCTGAAAACCAGTACAAAGCCAAAACAACCAACAGGCAGCTTTAAATCTTAGGGGAATTTTAAATAATTTTCCTGATGATCTTGTTTTTTTCACTATAGAAAAAAAAATGCATCTGCTCATTCTCACATAGACTACGTGTGTGTGTATATATATATATATATTTTTTTTTTTTTAATTTGATGGGTGGGCAGAGGAAGAAGTGTCTTAACAAAAAACCACCCCAATCCAGTACTGCTTCCCAAGCAGCACCACTGGTCTGCGTGCAAAATGCTGACATGTAAATGTTTTACTAGTGCAAAGGCAACACTTATAAAAAGTCTGAAGGAAAACCACAATGTTTTGTGTACGGAGAGCTGCTGCAAGCCTGAACTTTGAGGCAGAGAACGTTAGATGGTGATTTCAGAGATGCGAGGCTTTGAGGAAAGTTTATACAGCATAACCCCCTTCTTCCTCCTGATGCCCCCCACACCTGTATGAGCAGCGACACCTTCCGTAGGAATTTTTGGCTATTTCTCTATTTTTGTGCATACAGAACTGCCTCTAGCCTTGCATTTCATTGCAGCTCTCGGTGGCCGAGGGCAGCTATTCCCCAGGAGAAAGCTGGGGGAGATGGGGAGTGATGCTGACGGAGCAAAGCCCCTCTGCTACAGGAGGGATGGCTCGGAGCCGAGCGACGTAGCTGGGGGTGTGCGAACCTCAGCTGAATGAAGATCCCTCCGTCCCCGGTCCTCTGGGATGCTTAGGTGACGGGGACATTGGAAAAGGTTTGCAAGCCTGTGCTTGGTGCAGAACAAATGTCAGTCCGGCCGGGAGGTGGGCGCCTCGTCTCTGCCGTGCCTGTATTATAGCGGGGAAAAAAAAAATCGCTGTACATAGGAAAAGAGCACTGTATTGCTTCGCGGGTCTGTGTGGATTGAAAGTGATCGTTTACTGTCCGAGATGAACACAATGTGAAAAAAAAATTGGGACCTGGAAAACTTGGGTGGAAGGTTTATTTTTCCGGTGATGCTTTTGTTTGTTACATAACCCCTCTCCCGCCCCGAAACTCCCCTACAACTGTTAATCTATCTCATATTTTGTAATAAAAATTTATCATGAGGAGACGTGGTCTTTCTTCTGTTCCCTCCCGTTGCAAAGGCTCTTTTTGCCTTTACTCGCTGCTGCCTGTGCGTGTGTTGATTTTACAGGCTTAAGAAAAGGAAAAAAAGCTTTTTTATTAGGTTGGATTAGGAGAATGGGTATCCGAGCAGGGGAAGGATCTGTGCATGGTACAAGCCCGGAGCACCATGCAACGCTATTAGTGTTGTTACATGGCCTAGGCCGACTCTTTGGAGGAATGGCGAGCCCTTTCTTGAACCAATGGTGCAATGCTGTGCAAAGGAAAAGGAGGGGCAGGACACATTTTTTTTTTTTGTAAATCCCTTCCGCCTTTACTATGTGCTCCCACTTTTTGCCCTGGGAGGGGAGAAGGGGGCATCCGCAGGCCAAGCGGGTCAGAGGGAGCAGGAGCGGAGCGGGCCAGGGCAGAGGGGAAGAGAGAAGAGACGGGGGGGACACGAGGAAGTGCTGGGCTGGGGCTGTGGCATTCAAAATCCCCGTCTGTGTACTTTTCTGTATATGTATACACACATTTGTACATACGCAAACAGCCAGCAGGGGTTCGGTGAGGGCTGTTGAGCTCATGCCTTTTGCATGCACGCACCTGCACGCACATACACAAACACCTACAAATACACACACACACACACACACACCCCTATATACATAGGCTGAACTAAACAGCTCTTTATAAGCCGTTCCTGGCAGGATCCCATCTGCTTTCTCCAGCATCATCTTTGTGACCGCTTCCTGCAGTTGCCTCCTGGCTTGGCTACGCTTGCAGGATCATGAGTCTTATTCCATGTTAAAATCAACTGCTCCCTATTGCTTTCCAAAAGTCTTGCATTTCAGCTACATTTTTCATTAAGGAAATCCTCTTTCCCTACTGATTATGTTCCCTCAGCTCAAACTTCATTATGATTCTGAGACAAGTTGTTTTACATCCTTCTCCTGTGGCTTTTAGACCCTGTTGATGGTCCCCAGACATTGCACAGTTTTACTTCCCAAGTCCTTGTCCTCCCTCAGTTGCTTCCAGATTTCGCCATCACTTGAAAAATAACTCGGGGACCGAGATCTAATTAAGGTTAGGGGGGCAGGGAGAGCAGGACATCGAGCCACGCACCTTCTCTTCTTGTCACTTCCCTGCAGTTGCAAAGTTTTGCTGCAGATGATTGCCTGTGCAGAGCTGGAGGGAGCGCTGGGCAGTGCTGCGTGCCTGCGAAGGATCCGGCCGCAGCTCTCCACGGTGTGTTTGATGCTGGGTGCCGCAGCAAACCTGTGCAGCCTATAGGCAGGGGAGGCTCGGGGAGAAACCGGCACCGTGAACCGCTCCTTCGCTGCACGGCTGGCAAAGGGGAGAACAAACCTGTAGTTATTTGCTGACTTCAACTCCTGAACAGCCTCAGTTTTACCTTTCCAATTTCTTCTGCCTGCGAATGATGTCAGAAGTGGGGGGGAGGAAGGAGGTGCTGTCGGGGACCCCCGTCCTTGCGCATGGGGATGTCAGAGCCACCTGTGGCGCAGGGAGGGAGGTTGGAAAGGAGATGGGAGTTTCTGCAGAGCGAGGCGTTAGGAAGACATGGGCCAGTGGCTGGGGCCTCTGGGGAGGTCTGGAGGCCAAGGAGAGCCTTGTGCAGATCGCCATGGACCCGTCACGGACTGACTGCTGGGTACAACACGCCTCCTTTGAAGCCATCTCCTGCTCTGCAAGTATTTGTGGAAACTTCTTTTTTCATATATGGTCTCATGCTGGCCGGTATGGATGGAGCCAGGATGCTTTTCATCTTTGCTAAACACATTTCCATGGAAAGAGGCATCACATGCCTGAACGCCTGAACTCCTCCTTCAACCCCCTCCTTCTGTCCAGCGTGTCCTTCGGCACGCCGCTGCGCTCTAGACTTTGCTCTGGCTGCGCAGCGCAGCCAAGCTGTTCCTGGCGAGATCACCAAGGTAGTGAATAACAGGGAAGATCTGCCATGACGTCAGGAAAGTCCAGAGAGTGGCTATTTTATTGCATGCAAAACTGAAGTGTCCTTTCTCGATGGAGCTGTAGCGGGGAAAACCCCGGAGAGGACATCAAAAGAGAGTGTGCATGGGGCTGCCATGGCTTCTTCTCCTTGGTGGTACTGCTGTCACGTGGGATGGGGACGCTCCTGTCCCAGAAAGGCTTCCCATAGCCGTGGGGCACAGCTGGGGGGGACACAACTCAGGAGGTGGTGAGAGGGGCTCACCTTTTGGGCCACCCAAGCTAAAATGCCCCTGCAGGAAAGCCCCAGTCAGGTTTCCAAACCATTCTTTTTGGAAAACAGCCTGTCAAGCCCACCCGCAGCTGTCTCTGCTCATTCATCTCCACCTCCATTCCCAAAAGTGATTTGTACCGTCCCCAGTTTTGAGGGACAGGGCTGGCTGGAGCGTGTCGGTGGTGCTGAGGACAGCAGGCAGGCACCAAGGTGGCCACGGACTGTCCCTGTTGGGGAACAGGGCTGCATATCCCCTAATTTCCTGGCCTGGCCCTTTCCCTGCCCAGGCCCCCAACCCTGGTCCTTTGCCCTGGGGGTGGTGATGCTCTGCTTCACCCGTATGGCATCACGGACCTGAGGAGGTCTTGCTCCGGTCTGAGGGTCAGCTGCTGACTCGGGGTGGTGAGTCCATCTCGAAGTCAGGCTGGGATGGCCTGGGAGGACACAGTCCCTTTGGGTGCTGGGGAGCTGTTTTGTGTTGGGCATCCCCAAGGGAGAGATGCAAGACGCTGCTCAGGTCCCTTTGGGTCAGCTCTCTCCCTGAAACACAGAGAAGGCGGCAATTAAAAAAAATCCTCTTTCTCCAAACAGTGGCAAATCTGGGATGCAGCTCAAAGTGGAGCTGGAAGTTCAGGCTCATCCCCCAAAGGGTCCTCAGCAGGACAGAACCTCATCGTGCCAAAAGCCCTTCACCCTGCAGCCAGCGAGAGGATCCCCCTTATCCACCCCGTGACTTTCACTGCCTGCAGCATCCCCCCCAGCCGCCGGTACCGTCTTCACCTTGTTTGTGCTCCGGTGATGAAGCAACGCTGCTGTAAAACCCTGGTTCGATTGTATTGACTGTTCCTGTGCAGTTGTGGGGCTGTTAAAACTGCAGGAATGCCAAGATCGTGGCTGGTCAAGGACAGGGAGGGAAGGAGGAGGTGGAGGTGGGGATAAAAACCAGAGGTGAAAGCCTGGAGGAGGGGGGTCCTGCTGCATGGTCTTGCATGGCATGGCCAGGAGGTGAAGGCACCAACTGGAGAGCACCCAAGGGTGCTCTGGGTTTTTTTGCTTGGTGTCCAGAAGGAAGCAAAACTGATGCCACCATGCCGTGTCTAGCACCCAGAAAGCAATGGAGTCACCAAGGCAGGAGGGCCTGGTGGGCTTGGTGGAGATGGGCAGCTCGGTGGGGGAGGCTGAGTGAGGCTCTGGTCCCCCTCTGCCCCCCCGGGGTGATTTTGGAGGGGAAGGCTGGAAGGTCCCACCGCTATGGGACAGCGAAGCACCCACACGGTGGCACCCCATGCCCAAGGCGTGGTGGGACAGGATGGGAGAAAACCTAATCCAGCTTCCACTGAGATCTGGAGAAGATGCTGTGGATGCCCAGTTTGCATCCCCAGCCTGGCCGAGCGGTGCTGGTGTTGCAGCAAGCCCAGCGCCGACTTCTGCCCGCAGGTGCCTGCCGGACGCGGCAGTGACTTTCAGGATGGTTTTATTTTTGAACTTTATTGTCCCTTCCCCGCAAGAGACTAACCCGGCGCTTCTCCCTCGCAGCAGATAGCTGTCTCCCCAAGGTTATTCTGTTTGATGTTTTCATGGCCCGGGCTGTAAAGTTATCCATTGACTTGGGAAAACACAATTAAGAGAGAAAGAGCTGCCAGGCGGGTTATTCAGGTATCTCTGCAGCTCAGCAAAAGATTGCAGCGTGGGCCACAGATGTGGCTACCGGCGGGTACGGCAAAGCCTCCGACGGCACCCCAGGGCTGGGGCGGTGCCTGGCAGCTGGGGGACAGGGGGCCCCCACCATCCACTCGCCTGGAAAACACAAGGGCTGGGAAGGAAGTGCCAAAGGCAGGCTAAATTTTGGGGTGGGGGGTGCGACAGAGAGGTGCGTGTGCCAGTGGCTGCTCCCACCCCTGCGGGAACGGCCATGCGTGCCGTGACAGCAGCCGCGAGGGCTGCCCTTCAAACCCAGACCTTATCTCCTTTATCCTGAGGACTATCAACCCTTCGAGTCTCCCTGTGGTGCCCTATCATGCAGCCGAAGCCAGGACTGGGCCATTAAAGTTAACTATTACCCAAAGTGAGTGTTTATTTGGGGTAATATAGGCCCAGGGGAAAGTGAGGGAGGGGAGGAGGAAGGCTCTTGTTTCTTTTCTGCAAGATATCGCAGGCTAAAGTGGTGCTTAAACAAGATGAATGCTTAAATAACAGACAGCAAACAGTGCTGCCGGGAGCTGGGATGGGAGAGCCCGGGCCACTGCCGGCTGGCCACTGAGCCGCAGCCAAGTGGCTGGGACGCCTCGGTGTCCCCCCAGCCCACGGGGAGCCCTGTACAGGGGGGTTTGTCTTGTAGGAGGAAACGTCCCTACAAGCTTTCCCCTGGCTTTTTGTCATTGGGCAACTTTGGGGAGAAATCCCCCCTTTCCAGATGTTTTCTCCTTCCACCTGCACACCCACACCCTATCTCCGACCACATTGGATCTCCACCCGGACGGCTGCTTGTCCCATTCCCGACCCCCATCAGCCATGCAGATATAAGCCAGAAGAAGGAGCCAGGGTAGGGAACACCCACATCCAGACCTTTCCTTGGGTCGTAGAGGGGCATCACCCATCTTCAACTCTGAAGCTGAACATCCCCAAAATAGAGGGATCCCCAGTCCCAACCCTGCCCCAGAGGAGTCACCACCCCAGAATATAAGTCCTTTTTCTCCACTCCCAAGACCATTTCTTTCTCCCCCCTGTCCCCAGAGGGGACCCTGTGCGAGTTGCTGCTGTAGGGCAGAGGACCTGCTAGCCGAGATGAGAAAGGGAGCGTTCCCACAGCTGCTACGGCCAGTTTGTTTGGGGTAAAAATGATCCCAGGTCCCCCTGTTGAAATTGTAACAGCGCACAGAGATGCTGTGGTCTCAGTGGATTTACGGACCGGTGGAGGTTTTGCAAGGAGACGGGGCAGGCTGCACAGCCTGAGCCCTGGGGGGAGGTTTGGAGGAGGATCCCAATAGGGAACCCACCGGCAGCCCTGGAAGGACCTTGGGAAAACCGTGGAGAGCAGAAGAGTAAGGACAGTGTCCAGGGCCTTCAGGAAGGATGGCAAAGATGGGATGCAGAAGGACGAAAGCAGTCTGTGAAAGCCTTGTAAGGGATGTGGACCCAGTGAAGCAGGCGGTTTTTGATGGGGTGCAAGGCTCAGGCAGTGGGAAAGCGGCAACACTCAGGCTGCAGGACCAGCACGGAGGCACTGGGGGACAGAGGCCAACTGGGAGAGCCACACCAGGGCAGTGGGAAGGCACTGAAGGCACTGAGCTTGGCCGGTGTGTGACCCAACACATGGAGTGCCCTGTCCCTGCCCATACACCCACAGCCCTATCCAGAGCCGCCAGCTGGGCAAAACCCCCAAACAGTGAGTCTGGGGGTGCAAAAACAGCTGGGGGCTGCCACCCGCAGTGACACAGATGCATCCCTGCAGGTGCTTGGTCTGGATGGGAGCAACATCTCCAATGCGGGGAAGTGCTGGGAGCACTGATTTCTCACTGATTTTGGCTTGCTGCGAGCAGCCGGTGTGGTGGGAAGGGAGTGACTGGGAAGCCCCAGCCTTGCTGGTGGCTTTTGCAGCCCCACGAGTACATCCCATCGGTCCCTGCCCTCCGCAGGGGCACGTCTGGGTGCTCCCGGGTGGGAGAGGTGGAGAAGGGCAGGGACATCCACATGCTTTTTAGTGCCAGGACCTGACGTGACCCGAGCGCTGCCAGCACCCGTGACCACAGCATCGTGCAGTGGGACAGATCCTTTGCCCTCCTGGTCTTTCCCTTGGCCGGTGCATGGTCCCTCCTAGACACGCAGCAGCAGCAGGGAGGCTTCCCACAGTGTGCCGAAACGATGCCATTCCTGGGAGTAGCCGAATCGCGTGCAGGAGGGCTCACCTGAACTGTCTAATCCCATAATCCGTCACCAAGGAGACCCGAGCATTACCGGCCACTGTGGGAAGCAGAGGGGCCCCGGAGCGGGATAATTGGTTCCCGACATCCCTGCCAAGTCCCGTTGCTTTTTGGCTCACCCTGGTGCTCCTGCCTGACGGAGCAGGGCCGGGGGAAGGACTGGAGAGACGGCTGCTCTGCTCTGCTCCTCCAAGGAGGAGCCGCTTCAGCAAACAGCTCCAGCACCCTCCTTGCAACCCATCCCATCCCTCCCGCTTTGCAACCCATTCCCATAACCTATTCCCCTGGCCCGGGCATCGGCAGCGTTTAACCATCCCTGCTTCCCAAAGCGCCTTTCTTTGGGGTGTCTTTGTGGCAGGGTGTCCCCCGGGCCTGGCTTTCATTTGAAGAAAATGGGGACCTCGAACTGCTGGGGGGGGTCTGCTCTGCCCTAACCGCATCGTGGGTGGGTTGGAGAGAGAGACGGCTGGGTGCAATCAAACTGGGTAAGATTTTGGTGAAAAAAAATCCCTGCTGACAACAGGAAGAGCGTGAGGTCTCTAAGCCAGATGGAGAACCGCCCCGTTGAAGCTCAGATCTATCTTGAGCACCAGAAAGACGGTAAAGGGTGGACAAACCCTGAGCTGGAGAGCATCAGAGGGCACGATACACACAGGGGGTCGTTTGCATCCCTGCAGCCACCTGGAGGGGCACACTGAGCCCAGGCTTGTCACCAAGGGTCCCTGCATGGCCAGGAGGGGACACGTGCCGGGAGAGGACGAGTCAACCCCCTTGCCACACCATTCGCCTTCTGAACGCACCAGGCTTTCTCCCGTGACTGCGAAGGGTGCAGGGGGAGGAGAGCAAACTCGTAGATGGTTTGTATGAGAAAGGATTAATCCCACCCTGCACAGGAACCTCCTTTCTGCTCCCACCATCTCCTCTGACTCGCCAGGGCCATAGGGCACTTCAGCCCCTGCAGCCCATCCTGGGCACCCGCAGGGTTGTCCACTGAAGCTCCCACCACCTCCCACTAGACACCAGTTCAGCTGAGCCAGCGCAGAGACCCTGCAACTCATTGCACTGGTGAATCGAATTTTTCCAGTAGTTACATTAATCTCTGTCTCCGCTGGTCCCTCCTTCTGTACTAGGGCCCTGGATCACCCGGGCTGATACTTGGGGAAGGAACCTGCAAAAGAGACAATGGCTGGGCGCGAGGGCAGGGACGCTGGCGCAGCTCCCGGGGCTGCCCCTGCCATGAACCGAAACGCGGAGCGCCCGGGCACAGCAGTGCTGGGGAGCTGCCACGGAGGGGGAGGCCTGTGTAAACAGGCACCGTGACAGAGCCAGCACGCCTCGCCTCTCGGGAGGGGACACGGAGCCAAATATGCCCTGATCAAACAAACCAGCCACAGGGCTCCACATCCTCCAGCCCGTCCCGGCGCGACGGAGCCCGGGGGCTGCGGTTTCACGACGCTGGAGGAAGGGGTGACATCCTTACTTGACGGCTGTGCATTTTGGGAGGGGGTCTCCTTCCTGGGGGGGATGCCACCCCCTTCGCCCAGGACAGGTCTCCGTGCTGAGGAGGAGCCAATGCATCTGCCAGTAGCCCTGGTGTGAGGAAGAGCGGGGGCAATCTGCCTCCCTCCCACATCTCCGGCTGGCCCAGGGCAAGGATAAACCAGAAGCCAGATCTTCACCCCTGGCTCCTTCGCCTTCCCCAAACTCATCCGCTTCATCTTTCGCTGTCCCGGCTCAGGCTGCCGATGCCATTCGTCTGCGCAGCACTTGGGGCAGCAGAGCCCTGCTCTTGGTTGGAGCTTCGGCCATACATCCTGGGAGCTGTGCCAGCCCAGGCTGAATTTTGGCAGTGGGGACAGCAGAGGCGATACCTGCCCGAGGAGCTCCTCTTCCTCTCCGCCCGGCTCTAAACGAGGGTGCAGAAAGCTGCAGGAAGGCAGGCAGTGTTTTCCACTTGGGTCCTTTCGCAGCGGAGCTCTGCGGGAGGATGCTCGGACAAGCACCGGGGCAGCAGCGTTGCGGAAAGCAGCGTTAAGAGTTGCAGCCCGAGCAGGAAGGAAGACCCCCAGGAAGATCAGGGACTCAGCCCCACGTTCAAAGCCATTGCCTGGGCTCCCACGGCTGCTCCGGGTGGGAGAGCAGTCAGAAGTATAAATTGCATAAATATGCAATACTGGAAGAAGAGAAATATGAAGGGGAGAGAGATCCTAGCTGTGCCAGGGGCTCAAATCGTGGTTGAAGCTGTCATTTAAAGCATCACCTAGGAGGTGGATGGCACCAGCAGTGCACGCCCGCACCAGCAGGTTTGCTCAGGCTCCTGGCAGAGTTAAGACCTTTACGCAAATGTGTTGGGATCTTTTCCTTCGCGGTTTCCCAGCTAGGGAAACTGGAGGCCGGAGCAGTTAGGGGGGTCTGGAGGCTGCCCTGGCCTTGCACCCCCAGCGCTGCCTGGGGCTGGTGACTGGGGAGGAGGCGGTGGCCCCGGCTGTCCTGCTGTGCCATCTAGTGGGTTGCTGGCCCTGCTCCCCGAGTGGGAAAATCCCTCTGGAGCTGGGGACACCAACACAGCCCCCTCCAATACACCAGCAAGACCCTAATTTTACGTAACCCAGGACAGCGGTGGAATAACCCCACTTATCTTTTGGCAATTTCTACCCCACAGCCCTTTCCAGCCGGGGGAAGGGGACACCAGGTCAGGTCCCCTCTGGCAGGACTAGACAGGAGACTGCGAGTCCAGCCCTCCCCATCCTGCGCTAGCACTGGGTACGCGTATTCACCCAGGAGGGCCAGGAAAACAAATTAAAAGCCTCTAACACCGTTGCTTGGCTGCTTCCAGAAGCTGCCTGGAGAGCAACACTTAATAAGGGAACATCATTGCCCTCTCACTAATTGAATCAGCTTTCAGAGTCCACTCCAAAGGTCTGCATTTGCTGCACGCACCACCAGAAAACAGCCCGTGTGCATCCCTCCACCACCGAGGACCAAAGCAGGGCTCCCACCTCCAGCCTGACACCAGCAGCAAGTGGCAGGGCATGGGGTGCTTCTCATCCCCTTTCCCCGGGGCAAATGTGTTTGCGGATATCCAGACAAGCAACCCTGGGGCAGGACACGGCAGCATTTGGAGGAAAAAAAAGCAGCGCAGGAGGACTCTGGCTCAGGTGGGGAGCTGCGACTCCTTGCAACCCAGTTAGCATTTCAGCTGGAGGGAGGTCTTGCTTTCCTAGAGCCAGCAGCGTTCCTGTGGAAGGAAAAGCTGATTTATCAGGGTTTTTATCTACAGCAGATAGAGTTTGGTTTTGAAGAGTCATCGAAGTGAGATGCTGCCACTCAAAATGCTTCATTTCAGTGAGATGCCACAAGGATGGATAAACTTTCTTAGACATTAGCAACTGTGTCAAGTACCAGGCTTCTAGGCAGAAGATGATTCTCTAGCCTCTTCCACCACATTATCGGTCATTTACCGCAGAGGCACAGCGAACGTCCCCATTTCACGTGCAGGAACAAGACCTGCCTCACGCTGGAAGCCTCAGAGCTGCAGGACAGAACATCCCGAAGTTGCCCGTCAAACAAGAGCTTGCCAAAAAGACCACACGTGGCCGCTGTGAGGGCAATTCTGCCTGACGCTGATGGCTTCAGCTTTTTTGGCAAGAAGCATTTATATCCTGATGGCTTGCTGAGTGCTCGGAGGACCCTTCCCCTGGGCTGGGCCACGGCTCCTGTAGGGCATGCTGTAATTAACGCTATCCATCACAGGCAGTGACGGGGCTCGTTGAGAAGCGTGATTAGGTTGCACCAGCTATTGCATTACTCCTAAGCAGGGGTGTCCCTTTTGAAAAATGTCCCCGTCATTAGATCTGCGGCATTAATTGAACACTAAGCCCAACGCAATGGATAATCCTTTCAGAGCTGATTGATCTTCTCTCCAGAGCTTTCACAAATTTGCTGGAAGAGAAAGAGAGATGCATTTTGCTTGGAGAAGAGCTTCCAGAGACCTCTCCAGACCACCTGCACCAGCACCATCATCCCGCAAGCAGATTCAGAGCCCACCTTGATGTGGTGGTGGGGTCTCAGAAACGTGTCAGCCTGGATATGCAGAGGGTCCAGCAAAGCTCTGCTCCAAGCCAGCTGGGCGTGCAGCACTCAAAGCTGAACAGAAAAGAGATGAACCAGGTAGTTCGACACGCTTCTTAGAGCCGCCTGGGTGACTCCAGTGCCTGATCCTTGGCCATTCCCAAGGTGCTGCTCAATGCAGACTCAGCATGCCAAACTCAGCAAGCTCTGCGTAACTGTGAGGTTGAGCAAGGGAGCTGTGCATGGGCACAGGGTCAGCAGACATCAGGGAGTTCCTGGCAGATCATATCTCTTGGGTTAAGAGATGCATTTTACTTCTCTTTTAAAACAAGGAGCGCTAACAGTCCTGCCAAGACCAGCAGTAGTAGAAAGCAACAGCAGCTTGCTTCAGCTGTGCTGATAGGGGAGACTTTGAAGATAAGCTCACTCTCCACAGCATGATGGGGAGGACTCCACATACACCCCATCTTCCAGATGCTTTAAAACCTCCTTTGCGCATGCAAAGCTTGCATTCCCATCCCAGTCTAATCCTGCTGCTTTAAGGTTATGCCAAGGCTTATAGGAGGTTTTGCAAAACATCCTGAACTTTTCTTTGAAGCTCATTTGGTCTCATGGTCCTCCAAGGGCTTTCCCATTCCTCCTCTAAGAAGATTCATGAGCTCTGCCATGGAGTGAAGGGCACAGCTGTCCTCACTGGATTATACCCACAGGGAGGGCAGACTACAATTAATAACACTCATCAGCAAGGAACAAAACAGGGACTGGGAAAAGAATCAGTTAGGCTGCATCTTAGCTGGATGGCATTTGGGGGAGGACATGGACAGCTTTGAAATATGGGCAAGGAGCTGCTGGCAGCAGCTGGTTTCTGTTAACCCCTTCTGCAGCAAGCTGCAGTGGTGGGGGGACACACACACTGTCTGCAGAGGGCCCCAGTCCAAGTTTGGGAAGGTCAGTTGTGGAGCTCGTGTGTCCACGTTCCTCTTGAATAGCTCAGGAGGTGCCAGCTAACGCATTTAGGGACAAGTAATGCAAAAACCAGAGTGCAGCAGGAATTGAAGGCGGAAGCAGCAGGAATGAGGAGTCTCTGGGGAATAGGTGGGCATCAGTCTGCAGCGAGACAGCCCAAAGGGCCAGTACAGCTCTGGGCAGCCTTTTACTGCAGAAATGCTGACCCAGGGTGGTCTTTCTGCACAGAGCATCAAGTTCCTGCTTAGCAACATGATCTCCAGAGCCACCAGGTGCTTCAGCAGGAGGTATTTAGCATGCAACACTGCTGTGCAGGCACAGACTTCCACACAGCTCTGGTTCCAGCTTCTGTGGTGTTTACCAGAGACCAACTCTTGCCAAGAGCTATACACAACCCGGAGCTATGCATTAAATGAACTGTTTTACTTGCAGCAGGTGACTGCCTCCAGCAGAGGAACTAGAGTTGCTCAGCAGAGCAGCCCTGCTGCTACGCTGCTAAAGAGAATCACTGTGGGAATTCGCCGAGGACTTAATGTTCAGTATTACTAGGTATGATTAAATTAGATTAACATATGCTTTGGGGAGGAAGTGAAGATCTTTAGAGTTTCTAAAAAAGGAGGAATTTTTGGAGAAGGATGGGTTTGTAGACCTGGGTTCACATGTACCCTTTGGTCCTCCAACCTCAGGGAGACAAACTCTGCTCACATCAAAGGGAGCACTGCGATTCAGCCGTGTGCGTGCGGGAGCAGGACCTGGCTCTGTAGGATGGGAAAACACTGATCCCTCAAGTGCGGGGAGGTGAGCTGCATTAGTGTACGGGTTCACGGTGGCAAGAAGCCTCAGCTAATGGTTTCCAATAACAGAGCACTGAAATACCGAAGTAAAATGGTCTTTATTTCAGAGTTTTTATTACATTTGCCAGGCTCAGGAAGACATGGTGAAAAACAAAAATGCCTGGCTGGTAGCATCCTATTAGACCCATTAATCACCATCAAGTACTAATATCTGTGTACTACCTCCCTGGTGAGATTCATTACCGCAGCCATTGGGGGAGAGCACAATCCAGCCCTGACCCCTGGGCAGCTGCACTGCATGCACAGCACTCAGCCCTTCCCTGGCAGATGCTGTGACTGCTTTAAGCTCTCCTTGACTGTCCAAAAAGCTTCAGCCACCAGCCACGGCTGCTCCCATCATCTTTCTGAACTCACACTTGCTTGAGTGGGTTCCGCATTTCCCTCTCCAGCATGACACTCCCTTTGCCCACCGCTCCTCTACAGCGGCTTTGCCTGCAGGAGCACGCAGTGACTGCAGCAAGGAACAAACAGACCTTGCAAACGCTGATCTAAAATAGCCTCCACTTTGGATAGCACCACCAAGACCAGTGCAGCAGGACCAGTGCCTACCCTGCTGCCTCTCCTCAACTGTGTTTGTGTCTCTGGAGGCAGCTCCAGGAGCTGGAGCAGATGCTGCACAGCCCTGGGGACCTGCCCTGCCTCCTGCAGCAGGGACAGGGTGTCCTGCAAGGAGAAGCCTCAGGCACTAAACCCTGTGGAGCCCCCCAGGAGATCCACCCAAGGACACAGCCAGCAGGGCAGGGACCTGGTCCCACCATCTCCAGGCAGGGCAGACGTGGGGACATCAGCTGGAGTCAGCTGAGCAAATCACCAGACGAGCTCATGGTGATGAGGCACGTCCAAGGTCAAGCTGGGAAGTCACTCCATGGGTCAAGGTCTGGGTCAGGAATGTCAATGGCCAGGGACAGGCATGGCTGCAGGCAAACTGGAGACCAGCACCCTTACAACACAGCCTAGGGAGAGAGTGAGGGCCCCGAGCTGAGCTTAAATGGGCTCCTGGGACCGTGGGTGAGGGTGGAGGCTCATGGTGAGGCTGCTCAGAGCCATTAAGGCCAATTAGTGTCCTCAGGGCCCTGACAGTCAGCTGTGGTATCTGACCAGGTTGCTTAAGGCTTGATCCAGTTGGGTCCTGGAAACCTCCCAGGGAGGAGGCAGCACAGCCCCTCTGGGGACGTGCGCCACTGCCCAACTGTCCTTGCTGTGAAAAAGTCTTTTATATCCAGTGTCTCCCACTCTTGTTTCTTTTGTGTCTGTTGTCCTTCACCCTCCCGCCACGTGCTGCTGTGATAGCCTGGCTCCATCTTCTTGAGCCCTTCTCCCAGGGGCTGGAAAGCTGCTGTCAGGTGTCCCAAAGCCATCTCCTCTCCAGCCTGGACAAGGGGGCCAGTCCCACAGCCCCTTCGCAGGGCAAGGGCCCCAGCTCCTGACTGTCTCTGTGGTCCTCTGCTGAAGCTGCTCCTGTTTATCAATGTCTTTCTTGGCATTGGGGGCCCAAAACTGGACAAAATATTCCAGCCATGGTCAAGCAAAAGGGGGCTAATCTCTTTCCTCAATGTTCATACGCCGCAGGATGCTGCTTTTTCTGTAGAAGGGCCATTTTTGCGGCTCTCCCTCCCTCCCTCCCTCCCTCTATCCATTATTGAGCAGTCCATTTTTACAACGCTTCTCCCACTAGAAATAACTCCCTAAAACTCTTCAAAGTCCTCAGTGCACCCTTATGAAAACACGTCAGTGTTTCTGCCTGAGGTGCTTGGAGGCTGGCTTTAAGTATGGCAGATGCCAAAACATACAAAAAAGCCCAGTATTTCACATGTCCTGAATGAGGTAGCCCTTGGTTTTGGTTTTTTTTTTTGTGTAGAACTGTAGTTTAGCAACACCCCCAGCCCAGGCAGCTCTTCCCACAGTATAGCAACAGACCCGACCTGCTCCCGGGAGCTGGCAGAAGCCTGGGGACTTTTTATAACCCCCCTTTTAGCTGCAGGTCCCCAGGGAATGAGGATGAATGGTCCCCATGATGCTCCCTGCATCCCGTGGCCGCAACCAGCTCCCTTGCACCCTGTCACTGCTGCTCCGGTGGGGGCTTAAGGGGGTCCATCGTAAGGGGGGTGCATGGGGCCCCCCCCAGCCTGCAGTAGAGCAAGCGACCCTCACTGCAGGCAGCGGTGGCTGGCCAAGCGACAGCAGAGACCTTTCCTATTGAAACCCGTGACTGCAAATGCGGCTTTGCAGCAGCAGTGCCGTTTGCTGCGTGTCTTCCGTGCTACTGAAATGTAAAATAATTTTTTTTTTTTTCTTTTCTTTCCAGCCTCTGCCAGTGGAGGAATCTTCAAGGTCGTATTTATATTTATATTTATTAGATTCATCTTAATGGCTCCCGGGAAGTGCTGCGCTGACACCCAGAACAAATCACCGTGCCGGGGAAGGACAGGGAGAGTTACCGGAGAGTTATTCAGGAGAACAGGCGCTCAGTGACTACCGGCGAGCAGGCGCAGTGAGAACCTTGCACCAGTGAGCACTTCTGCTCCCAGAAGGCAGAGGAGCCTCCGTGCTTGACCATCGGCTCAACCCGGGACTGCTGGCCATGGAAACCGAAAGGCAGAATTTCCCACTTTTTGTCCCAGTTTAGTTTTCTCCACGGCACGAACCACCGTGCTGGGACATCTCATCTGCAGCAAAAATCTGGAGGCTGCAAGAAATGTGGCCAAAGTTTTGGGGTTCAGGCAAGGCAGCAGCTTTAAGACTCCTGAAGAAAGAGGGGGAGCCTCTCTCCAAACAGATACTGGTTCCTCTTCCCAGGGGGGCTCCTGGCTGTGGCCCAAGTCCCCGGTCT
This sequence comes from Fregata magnificens, assembly GCA_013389945.1. Lineage (NCBI taxonomy): Eukaryota > Metazoa > Chordata > Aves > Suliformes > Fregatidae > Fregata > Fregata magnificens. Next base: position 60,501 of record WAAD01024680.1, read on the forward strand.
TTGTGGGACCGCTGGCCATGAATGGGTAGAAGCCAAAATCACTTCTGAAAACTGGTATGAGCAATAAGCATCTTTTAGGGCTGTAGTGGGTAGAGGAGGGACACAATATCCAAATCCGCTGACTTGCTTCTGAGTCTGAAACTCCTGCCATCCACATCGGTCAAGGGAATGACAGGTCTAAACCTCTCGTGTCTGTTTTTAGGTGTTTATGTTGATTTGGAAAATAGGCTCCCGGACCGCTTCAGTCATATCTTCAGCATCTCAATGAGTTCCTGCAGGGAGGCAGCCACCCTGCCGTCCTACTGGGGCATCTACGCCACCATCTCAGCCGCAAGATCACCTTGTGGGAAGGAGGGTTCTACAGGAGCATTGCGACTGACTGCAATTCCCCTACAAAAACCTAACAATGTATTTAAGGCATGTGGCGAATCAGTATTTAAATGTCACAGAGCTTTGGCATAAGGAGGACACGTAGCGCAAGCCCATCAGAAGATCCCTTGCTACTTATAGAGGTGGCAATGGTCTTCTACAAAGGGATCAAGTCCCTTCCTTTATCAGTGGGGAAGTGGCAGAAGGACTTTTAGCCACACTTGACAGCAGTTCAGCCTCAGATCTTGGACTAAACCCCAGGATTTTTGGTCTCCAAGGGCTTGTGCTGCCCCTAACACTCTTCTCCTCGACCTCGCTGGAGGAGGTGCCACCCAAGCAGGGTTTGTCACACCACTGCCTGGAGTCAGCTGTATGCCAGGGACCTGTGCTCAAAGGATCACATCCCTGGGTCCCTGTTTGACCAGGGGAAGAGAAATGACAGCAGAGCCAATGCACTTTGCAAAGCCTCTTAGGAACCAAGGGCAGCCGTACCAGCCAGGATGTGTTGTCCCACCAAACCCCAGGGAAAAAGTAATCAGAACTGCAAATTCTTCTCCAAAGTCCCAGAAATGTTCGGCTTTCAGTGAATGGTGCAAAATCCAAGGCGAGAAGACAATACTCTCACCTTCTCCTTTCCCTGGGCTCCAGATCCATCACAAGCCTTGCTGTAATGGGTCACGACTCACGGGTGAGTTTATCTCTGGGGGCTCTCCCTGAGGAGCTGGGTGGGAAGGGGAGGGCTGGGGGCCCTTGGCATGCACCGAAGCAGCAAGTGCTCCAGCTCCTGCAGCGGCCACAGCACCAGGAACGGGGTGAGGGGATTTGGGAAAGGCCTGGGAATGATGTGGGCACCTCCCCATGACTGGGGCAGTGCTGGGAGGCCTGCAGGGGAGCCAGTGGCGGCTTTGGGATGCTGCGATCTCCCGCACAAGGGTGCCCGCGGCAGCTCTTTCCCCTGGAGGGGTTCACATCCAAGAGGAGACACTTGAGAGGTTTCAGCTTGCAACGTTTAAAGATCAAAGCCTGCCTGCAAGCCTTCATCCCAGCAGGCAGGGGGAAGACGGGTGGGCAGACAAAGAGGCAGCAAATGCAGTGACCTTTGCATCCTGGGCAAAAGGAAGTTGGAATTAAAATGCCAGCCCCGTCAGGCTGCTTTGCATCCAATTCTGCCACTCGCTCCTGCTGCTGCTGCTCTTCAGAGGTGCTGGGAGCCTGCTCTGGCCTTGATCTGCTCCCGCTATTTGTTTCAATTGATTTATTTTTAGATCTGTGGAGAGGAAGAAAGCAGTAAATAAATAAATAACCTCCCAGCCCCACCCCCAACACTTCAGATCCTGGCGAGCTCCTTGCAGACTGCCAGCTCTGCAGGGTGATGGAAACCATCTCCACCCTTCCTCCACCCCCTGCCTCTCCCCAGCAGCACCCCATCGCTTGCTGCACTCGGCCTTGGGGACAGAAGGTCTGTGGGATCAGCGGCCGTCCGCATGCTTCAGCTCATCCTGCTAAACTCGGACACCCTCGGGTTTGGTGGCAGTGCTGGATGGGGACCCCTGTTTCATGGAGCTGTGCTGCTCTACGGACGGTGCTTCAGAAAGCAGCTAGCACGGAGGACCTGCTGATTGAGGTGGAGAGGGCAAGGTGGGCAAGGTGTCCACATATTCCCCCTGCCTGCCGCCGTCCTGCCCTGCCCTCCCCTTTCCTCCAGCCCTGAGAGCTCCCTGGCAGCACTGCAGCAGGGTGGAGGGACAGGCAGCTGCTTGTGGTGGCCCCAGGAAGACCTGTGCTTCGTGTGATTGCGCTGCAAGGAGAAGCATTTGCCTGGGATGCCCGGAGAGATGCAACCAAGCCTCGCTGGCAAGAGATATTTTTACTGTAAGCCTGTGAAAGGCATGCTGCATCATGACTGGCACCATGTAGGTATCCCCTCCGATGCTGGCCAGCAGTCCTGCCTCTGCCTGCAGCGCGTTACTGGTGTCCTGGCCCCTCCGACAGCTAAAGCGAGGAGCGTAGGTGGAGCTGAGGCACTGGGACTGCACGGTTCCTCTTTGTGGTGCTGCTATTGCAAGTGAAAGGCTGGGTTTTGCAGGTCACTCTGCCTGTTCTCCACATCTGCTGGTACCCCCTCCTGCCTGGCTGCAGCTGTGCAAAGCGGGAGGAGGTTGGCTGATCTCCCTGCAGCTGGTCTAAGCTGTTGGTGCGACCTGGTAGAAGCCACCGCAAGGAAATGAAGCTTCGGTTACTACCATAACCTGCCTTGTGATGATGCTGGCTGGACGGGCATGCTGGAGCTCCCCTGAGGCAGCTGAGCAGTGACGTTACTTCTGGGGAGCGTGTGCCTGTGATCCAGCATCTGCTCCCATTCACGCCCGCTCCAGTCAATGCACTGCCCCGATGCAGCCTGGCATCTTCCCCTGCAGACCTGCTACAAGAGTCCGGGGGGGTTAATTGTATGGGAAGCCCGAAGAGGTGGTCTCCTTCCTTGGCTAACTGGAGCAGAACAAAGGTGCAGGTGCTGTATTTAAAGGAGCTTTACCTTGGGCTGATTCACAGCTTTCCTTGTGAATTCTCCCCACGTGATGCATCTAGGACCTGTCATGCTGGTGGGCAAGACCAGGTGGTTTCTCTTCCCACGTGCTTGGGAAGGGAGCACCACTTCTCTGCATCGGATGGGACTGCAGCCTTGGGAATGCTCTTTGCTTCTTCACCCTAATATTTCACCTGCACCAGCTCCCTCCTCCCCTGGCCACTGCTGACACCAGGGTGTATCACATCGGCCGTGAGAGGCTGCCAGCATCACATCGGGACTCGGGCAGCTCCCTGCAGAGCAGTTGTGTCCCCACAGTAGTTAGAAACCTTTGCTCTCTTTAAGCCAAATCACAGCCACTGTCACCTGCCTGGTATTTATCAAGACCTCACTTCTTGCAGACTGCAGATAAAAAAAAAAAAAAGGAAAAAAAAGTCTGTCTCTGCTTGCTGGCCTGTGGGAAGTAAAGGGCAGAGTCCTCTGCACCAGCTCCCAGGTAGCTCTCTCTTATCTGCACTGCAGCTCGCTGTTGCATTACTCTCTGCACTTGCTCAGAAAATGCCGAGGCAGGACAGCGTTTGCAGAGCTCGGCCAGCCTATCCGGCAGGGCTACTCAGCAAGAACAGCCCCGAAAGCAAGAGCGAGCCCAGGATGATCTCTATTAAACAGGGACAAATTAAATGCCCGAGGAGCAGATACCATTCAGCCTCGTTGAATAAACATGCCTGAGAAGATTTCTGTATAAAACAGAGCTTTGCAGTGAAATCTCAATTGGCTTTCGGTCCAGGAAAGAGCCGCAAGGTGTTGCTCATGCATTTTAGGATACTGCTAGTGTAATAAATCATAAATGATTCGATACGAGCAGTAATTAGGGCTCGTCCTCACTGAGCATGGGGCGGGGGGGGTGGTCAGCTGCAGCGGCAGCGTGCCTGAGGCTGGGAGGCGAGAGGGGTCTGTCCAGGTACCCGCTGGAGCGACTCTGCTTAATCCCAGTGGCCGGACAACGTGTCTGGGACACAGCATAGAGCCGGACCCGCTGCTCGGGGACCCTGGCAGCAGCGAGGGGGAGGCGGGACCCAGCTGGGGGGATGCTTCGGGTGAGGCTCCCCTGAGTCGAGCCGGAGGGAGCGGTGGCACCCAGACACAGCCTTCCCGGGTGGCCGGGTGGCTGTTTTCGTGAGCAGAAAGGAAAGTTGCTTGGAAGAAGGGAGGCGAGGTTCATAAATCAGGGACTGCGGATCGCACGAGTGGCATTTACGGCTCCTCCAGCACCAGTGCGCTGCCTGGGAATGATGCAGAGCCTTTGCCCAGCTTGGCTCTGCTCCCGCAGCATTTCGGCACCTCCTGTCCCCTACCTGCTGCCGCTATTCATCCAAACCCTCAATTTCTCCATTGGGAAATGCCACCTCGTGCTGTGCCCTCACCTTCTGCCCGGCACAGGGCAGTGTCGTGCCCAGCACCCTTTCCCTGCTCACCTGCACCTCCACTTCTGGTGGAGCTGATGGAGACAGCTCCTGCAGGTTGCTTTAAACCGAAGCAGAAGCGGCTCTTGAATTTGTAAGTCTATAAGCACTTGACAGATCCCTGTCTCCCCAAGAGGACAGAGCTCTAATCACAACACACCACCCGACAGGTGTTTTTTCGGATTTAATAACTTCAAGGAACACCGGTTAACCCCAGGCCACACCTGCAGTGGCCGTATCTTTCCTAGATCTTTGACAGCATTGGACACATTGCAAGCCTTTCCTTCAGCCAATATTTCTCTAACTTATCATGATATCACCTATGTTCTGCTAAAATAACAGCGTTCTTCCCGTCCTGCAGACAGAGCTGGGTGAGGGAGGGTGTCAGCTCCTCTGGGAATGTCTGGCCACAAAAGAGGAATTTAGGACAAGAGATCTGGGCAAACTCCGTGTATCTCTGCAGATGTCCTGGAGGCTGAAATGTTCAAGCAGAGAGGTCAGGATCCTCAGGTTTAGGAGACCCTCCTCTCCCAGTTTGATGCAGTTTTGCTGAGCTGGGAAGGGTGGGCACGTTCTCCATCAACCAAGAGCATCCATGTAGCATGTCCTGAAATGAGCCAGGTTTCTGTGATCTGAATCATCTCATTGAGGCAGGAGAAACAACTCTCCCCTGTCCTGGTCCCTGGGCATCATCCAAGTATATAAAATACTTCTCCCTGCTAACACCTTCCATAGCATCAGTGCTTGAAACAACTGCAGTAGCTTGTATGTGCTTTTTCCATCCGATGTGCGTGGCTGTGGGACGTACCCGTGTCCTTTCTGCTGTGGAGGGGATCACCTGCCTGCCATGAACACCCAGCCCGCTGTGTGAAAGCACGCGTGCAGTGTATCTGCCGACATTGCCAAGGATGTGTGTGTCCGATGCAGTCTCACCTGTGAGGTGCGGCGGCATGCTCTGCACGGCTGTCTGACCGCCAAGCCGTGCGTGCATCGAGTGCAGCAGCACGCAGGTGCTCTCGCCTGGGTCGCGCGCCCTGTCCTGCACTCCTTTTTACAAAGACACGCTGTGAAATGGAGCCTTTCGCACAGACCCATCCAGGCTGGAAATGGTAAATTCAGTTAAACAATAAACTGTGTTTTTTGCAGCAGTGTCTGCTGCACGGTACCTCATCCAGCCATGCTGCAAGAGCAGCAGGACAGCCATCCTGTGCATAATTGAGCTTTATGGAGAGCAACCAAGACAGGGAAAGGTTTTGATTTCCGCTGTGCTGGCACCCTGCTGGAAAGGCCTCCTTGGAAAGCTGCCGAGGCTCCTGCTGCAATTAACCCCGCTGAGGGCACCCGCAGGCGGGAGGTCCCCAGGGAGCCTGAGCGCGGAGGCTGAGTCTGCTGGGGAGAGCGGGAGCAGCATCATTAACGCAGCGTTTCTCGAGGTCTCTGCGCACAGGGGAGGTGGGTCAGCACGCACCGGGGTGCTAATGAGGACGTCGGGGACTCTGGCACTGCAGACTGAAAGGCAGGACAGGGCTGTAGAAGGGAGCAAGGAGGGCAAAGTGCTTCCAGGCACAAACTCCTGCACTCCTGAGAAGGAAGATTTGGGTCAAATTTGGTGATCTGTTTTGAATTAAAGAGGTAACAAGCAGAAAGGGAGAGCTGCCCATGGGGAGCAACCCAGCACCCATGCCTGGGAGGGGGATGTGTCCCCTTGGTGGGGTTTCACCTTTCCTGCTTGCACCTACCCACCTCCGTCCCAGGAGGATGATGTATCTGGGGAAGCAACACTATCTGGGGTGTTTCCCCTTCTCCCGTTCTCCTTATTGCAAACACTGAGATGGTTTGCAGCTTCTCCTGACCCTGCTTTCAGCAGGGAGGCTGGGATGATCCTGCCTCTCCAGGGTCCCACAGTTCACATCCCCCCTTTCTTTCCCTCTCCCTTTTTTCCTCTGGCTACACACTTCGAGCAGGCAATACTGTGCCAGAGGAGACCTGCTGCACGCACCCCAAAGGAGAGGAGCTGCCTGGTCAGGGACTCCTGGGCTCATTCAGCCCCACGGGCCATGCAAACGGTGAGAAGCTGCTGGGACCAAACAAGCCCCCAGCTGTGCTTGGAAGCAATGCCGGGTTCATAATTAAATTCCCAGGCTTGGCAAACCAGGGCAAGAGAAAGCTGCCTGGAAAGCCTCTGGCCACGCCGTGATGGGAATCAGTGCATCGCTTCAGAGGGAAGGTGGTCCAGCTTCTCGTACCACTGCCCGCCCCTGGGAAGCCTCAGATTGCAGTAGCATGACCCCTCAGCCAAGGCACAAGAAGAGAGAGAAGGTTTGGGCCGATCGAGCAGAATTTAGGGGCTGGTGTTGTTTGGAAACAGCAGAAGGAGGACACCACTGCGTCGTCCTAGAGCCCTTCACATGGCCCGAGGCGAAGCGTCCTGTTGAGGTTACTGGAGTTCTGCACTTTATGGGGCCCTTTAAAATGAAAAAAAGAGCAGATGTCATTTTAAAGGAAGAAAATGTTGCCCTGAAGCCGGGAAATCCTGAAGTGTCGTAAGAGAAGATCAAATGGAAACACTTAAAGAAATGTCAACAAAAGATGTCCTGACACTTTCAGAAAGGTTCCCCTCATGTTTTGGACTGAAGCTATTTGTCAGGTTTGACCTCAGTTTGCAGTTACTGAGGTCTCTCTCCCCTCCCTTCCTTTTTGGGCAAAATTCCCAGCAGCCAGAGATGTCCCCCACCCCTGAGGACCAGCAAAGCCAGCTGGGGAGCCAGCTGTGTGTCCCCGGCTCCTGGTCCTGGGGTAGGTACATGGCCCAGCTTCTGGCCCCCTTCACCAGGCTCCCATCTCCAGATGGAGCTGGCAGGGCTTGGGGAGGACTTCCAGCTCAGCCCTTTCTCCTACTACTACAAAACATTTTGTAAACTCTCCCCAAGGTTTTTTCCTTTTGTTATTGCCTCTGGCTCAGAAAAGATGCTTCCTTTGACAGATGAAGCAAGTGGAGAATGAACATTGTGACCCAAACATTGTTTGCTTCACAGGGAAATTCAGATTGCTCTAGGAAGATGTTATTTTGTTCTCTGAACAGTTCCCGGTTCTGCTTTTGTCTGTGGAAATCACTTAACACACCTCGAAACACATAGCAATGACTGGTGCTGCTGATGGCCATCCCTTCCTGACTGCCTCCTGAGGCTGACCTGGTTTTGTTCGCTCTAGGGCAGAGCAGAGCTGTGCCGCCTTTCTGGGGACTGGTTCCCAAAAGGATATCCCAACAGGACACCATTCCCAAAGGACAGCCTATATCCCAACAGGGTATGTTCCCAGAAGTCAGTGTGGCTGAGGACGCCCCGACTCGGGGGAAGCCAGCAGAGGGGATATGAGTGCTGTCACAACCAAGGACCTTAGGGCTCGGGGATGAACCCTGGCTGATTCTACTTACAAGCAGAGGTACAGACTACGAGCCCACCCTCCATGGTGGGTCCTTCCCACCTGCCACCCTGAGATCCATCCTGGAAGACTATTTCTCTTCTGCCCTTCCCGTCTCTGGCTGCAGGTCCTCCTGCCTCTGGCGGAGTTTCTTGTTCCCTGGAGTTCTCGGTTTCTTGAAGCCTGCTGTAAAGAGGTGGCTAGCGCAGAGAGAGAGACCAAAAAGAGCGATGAGACAGGAACAACCTCACAGAAGAGAGCATCACGTCTCCTACAGAGCAGAGAGCACGTGGGTGAGAGCTGGTGGGTGATAACGCCCATGCACTGGTGCAGAGCTAAGCCCCAAAGTAGGGAGAGATAAAACTTGGTATTCTCAGAATAACAATGCCAAGATCACTCAGCAATCCGCTAACCCTCCTTATCACTGACCTGCCACTAACCTGCGCCTCCAGGATGCTGCACCTGCAGCCACAGCAAAAATGGAATTTCCCGAGCCCTGGACACCCAGGGGCTTGATCCCAGCTGGAGGGGAAGAACATCATGTTGTGCCACCTCTGGCCAGGTCCACTGGCAACTTCCCCAGAGTACTTGGCACTTCACCCTGAACCACAGCAAATTGTAAATCTGTGAGTGTCAGGGGAAGGAGAAACACTGCAAGACCCCAGCGAGGTGGCTCCCTGCAGTGAATCACTCCATCAAAACAAGCACTGCAAGATCAACATTTTGGGAACCGTTGGTTGCTTCTGCGCTTGGAGCGTGTCAATGGCAGAAAATTTGCATCTGCTTCTGAAAGCAAGAGATTAGTCTAATTTTGTATGAGCTTAGATATCAGCAACAAAAATCTAATTACAAGGATGTGTCAGGCTCATTGATCACTTCAAATGGCAATGCAAAAAGTTTGGCCCATTGCATAGGAACTGCAGCGTGCCTCCACTCTGCGCTGTTTTATCAGGGGAAGTTGCTTCCCCAATTAGCTTGTATTGACAGGAGTGCAGCGCTGTGCTGATGACAGTGCGTGGCTTGTGTTATATTAAAAATATAATTTGTGCTTACTGGAAATAATAAAAGGCAATTCCAGAAATTCTCAGTGGAAATGCACTAGATTCTAACGTTTTTTTCACCGTAAATGGGATGTCTGCACCCGCCAGACCCCCCAGCACTTCCAGTGTCTCTGGCTAAGGGATGCAAGGATGTCACAGCCCTCTGCGCGCCTCTTCCCAGTGCTCCCTCTAGCAGACAAAGCACCAGGAGCTCTTCTGCCATCAGCAAATCCATCAGCCAGTTTCAACCCTTCTGCGCTCCGTGTGGCAGGTGATGCTCATCTAAATGAAGCCACAGCCCTGCCCCCGGCAGGGCAGCTTTCAGACTGGCAGTAACACACTCGCAGCTTTCCTTGTGATGGTTTAATGCTTCTCCAGCCTTGGCAGCAAAAATGGGAGAAGCGCAGAAAGTGACAACTGAACCGAGGCTTTCTGGACCTCAGAGCACGGCCAGGCTTGTGTGAAACATTTATTGCCTGCCTCTGCTCTAGCTCTGAAATATTGTCAGAGGTGCTTGGTGGGGTTTGCATGGACAGACTGTAGCTCGTCCTGAGCAGCTGTGGGCTGGAGACCAAGACAAAGCCTCAGGTCCATGCTCAGCTCTCAGACTGATTCAACCTGTGACCTTGGGCAGACACCAAACAGCCCAATGCGCCTCAATGCAAAGGATTGCTAGCTCAGGGGGACAATATCCTGTTTTCTTTCTTTTTTTTGTGTGCTCAGACATCCCCCAAGAGCCCATTCCTTCCTGCAGGCTCAGCATACCCAGCGTCACCTCGCGGCTGGGTCTACCGAATTAGGGATAAAGGAAGCAAGGCACAGGGTTGTACAGGTCCAGATGGCAGGACATTCAGCTGCTGGGGGATTAGGGCTGCAAATGTCTCTGGGGGCTGAGAAGGGAGAAGAACAGGGGCAACTGAGGGCTGGACGGTCTGTCACCTTGCTACCTGCTGCCCTCAAGAAACTCAGAGTTTGAGCCTTGGCCAGGGGTTGCCTCAGCTGTTTGCTCATTCCTATGCTACAGACTATGATCTGTCATGTCCAGGAGATGGGTGCAGCCAGAGGAAGGGGTGCCAGGCTTTGGGCACGGGTCTGCGTCTCTTTCTATGGGCACAGAGACCTCCTCAGGACACAGGGAAGGGCTGTGCAGGCTCTTGGCAAGGCTTGGACACGTAGGTTTGGATGGAAGCTGTCCTGGTCTCCCTCCCTCCTTTCCATTGCTGATGTATCCCCTGCAGAGAGGTTCACGGGGAAGGAAAGAACACCTGAAGAGATCTTATAGGACTGAGCCCAGCATCCCCACAGCTGCACGCAGGGAGGTGTGGAGCACCTCGCACCCCACGACACCCAGCACATCAGCCCCACTGGCTCTTGTAGGGTCTTTGTCCAAAGAAGCAGACTCAGCCCTTAAAGTCTCCCATCGCAGCAGCTCCTACGGAGAGAAGAGACTCAAAAAACCCCCATCATTTGCCAAAACTCCTGCCTGCTCCCCGACACACAATGCTTAAGCAAGTCTAAAACCAGCTTGCCCTGCCACAACGTTGTCATAACAGATTTCTAACCAGTCCCTTGCCTGCTTCTCAAGTATTATTACACCCTGTTAACTCTCTCCAGGGTAGGCAGCCCCCAGCCAAGGGCATCAGGCACTTCCACGGGGACAGGGCAGGTCTGGGGTCCAATCCGCACCAAGCCATTTCCTATAGAAACTCAGCCCTTCAACATATGCAGATCTATTCAGATTCAGAGTTTATGGCCTAAAAAAAAAAAAATCATCACAGCCAGGCATAGGAAAAAAAAAAAGTCTGTCAACTTTTACATAGCAGAAATTGGTTTTTTTGGGGAGCGTTTTGCTCCCCTGGGCCAGGAAGGTTTTATTGTTTCATGCAATGCCTCTGCACAAGGAACGGTTCCCACACGCAGACCCGTCGTTTCGGAGTTCCCACCATCTTGCTTATCTTCCAAGGGACACATTGTCACCCTGCAAAAAGAAGCAAAGCAGACAGGAAAACATTTTAAAAGATAAAATAAGGCTTAGTCAGTCAGGGACCCTCTTGATACCGAGTCAAGATGCATTTTGGATGAGGAGTTGTTTTATAGATGCGCTGATGTCTGTTCGAGGCAAAAGTCCTGTAGCATGAGGGAGACAATGAGGATGGAGCAGTTCAGTAATGAGTTTTAGTGTGTACCACCACAGCTCCCGCAATGTCCAACGGAGCAAATGATTGCATCTGCGGCATCAATCATTTAGTGTCATTAGACAAGAAGCTCTATCACAAGATGAGCATCTCCTGCTTGGAAAATAAGTGTCTCAGCTTTGCCTTGGTGCTGAGGCATCAGCGGGGGACCCATTATCCTGTGACAACGGTCTCTAGCTGGCATCATTCCTGCCTGGAGGAAACCAGAAACACAAGAACCCTCTTTGCTACCCAGATGTGCTTGTGCAATGGGTATTTAATCCTTGGATTTGAGATGTACAGGACGCTACATGGCCCAACAGTTTATCAGCAAACTGCAGGAAAAGCCAAACATCTCCTGTGCTCCGAGTCTGCTCGCAAGGCTGCTGCACTGAGGTGGTGTCTGGGCAAAGTGGGGCTCAGGGAGACAAATCAAAGTCTAAAATGGATATGAGGGGATGGACAACAGCAGAACACCCCTGATCGCACCTGACCTGCACCAGGCTTATCTCTGGGCAGGATGATTAAATTCCCTGTATTTGTGAACAGCAAGTGTTACACATTCCTTTATTCACTAACACTTGGTTGACTCCCCAGAAAAAAAACTTTTCTAGTTACATCAGTTGCTGAACAAGGTTAGTAATTATTCACCGCCCTGAAATAATACATACCCCTGATCAGGCAGTCGTCATCCATAAGGGCACGGTCAAAGGCATGAGCTATTACCTGAGCATTTGCTCTCCTCGGGAAGCTCATTTCCATACGGAACTGCACCTTGTGCAATATATCTCCAGGAGCAATCACTTAATGCCTCAGCTCCAGGGAACGGGACCAAAAAAGTGAGTGAAAACTATTGATCTGGTTTTAAGTAGAGCTGTATCTATTAATCTGGGAACACTAATCACTGGGGGTTTGACAAGAACATGAGGTTTCCAGTGCCGCATTAACACCCTCCACCCTCTTGGGCAAAGCCTGAGGAAGACAGAGCTGCTTTCACGGCTTGGCCTAATGGCATGCACAGAGCAGCCTCGGAGGCATCAACAGGCAGGAAAGCCTTGCAAGAGATACCTCTCCCTGCACACACACAAACAGACGTTATTCCTGGTGTCTGACAACTGCTTTGACCAGAAGGATAACATGCAAGGGTTGTTCCTGGGAAGCCCCAAGGACAATCTTCATCTTATGTTATCCCCGTGAGCCTAGACTGGATGTGGCATTATGAAGGTGGGTGCACGGTGGCTTCTTGTCTCCTCAGGGGGATTTATCACTTCATTATTTTCATCTTTCAGTAAGCCAAAAATGACATAATGAAGCTCAAGACCAGCCAAGCTGGGGCGTTTTGCAGGGGTAAAAAAAAAAAAAAGCAAAGAAACTCCTTGCTGGTTGAATTTATTTCTTAACTTTTTTTAGATAGGGTGGGCTGTAAAACTCTCAGCAAGCATCAAGGGGGTACAAATGAGGACACAGACTTAAATCTGAGCCCAAGTGAGCTGGGAAGAGGAGGACGACCCATCCTCTTGCTGCTGCCAGAAAGGAAGAGGGAAGCAGAGTTTACTGGAGGGTGTTTTTAACTGCTCTGAGACTCAGCTGTGATTTTCCAAGCCAGCACTGCTGCCCCCAGTCATAGTGGTGCCTGCATTGTTTGATTACAGAAGCACAGCCAGAATTTCAATGCTTATTTTTACCCATTTTCCTCAGCATTCTGGGGGACAACTGCCTGAGCAGGGCAGTCAAGGGTGCGGGGGAGAGTCAATTCTCTAAGTGAAAAGAAAATCAAAACCAAATGAAGCAGCAATAGAAGAGACTAACACATGCTATTGAAAGACCCTCGAAGAAAAACTCCTAGACATTTTTCCCCTGCCACTCTTACCCCTGGCAGAAAGCCATCTTGCAGAGCCGTGACTTGTCACCTCTCTTCCACCTCTGCTGCCAGCCTGGGTCGCATCCTTCCTCTCTCATCCCCAACCTCAGGTTCCCAGTCTTCCCTCCCAAGAGCCTCATAAGCATAAAAACATCTTGGCCAGCTTCTCGTTTTATGCATGAGTGAAGTCTTTGGAAGAAAGAAGATGATATTTCAGTGTGTTGTGTAAGCTGAGGTCCCTCTCAGTGACACTTTCCAGTTCACCCCAGGTGAGGTCCTGTGGTCCTCTGCCCCTCCAGCAGCCAAGAAAAAACTTGCCCTGGGCTGGAGCAAGCTGCCTGGATGTCTGGCCATAGGAGAGCTGCTCCTCCAGCAACTCTTACTAGGGCAAGCTCCAGCAAGGGGTTTAGGGTGGAGCTGTACAAGGCAATTCTCCAGATGGATGCATCAGGCTTTGGTTGTCCCATCACAGCTTGTGCTCAGATGCACCCCCCGTCTCTTTCAGCCATGTCAGGCACATCCTACCACTGCTCCGTCACCTCTCCTGGGTCAGGCTGTCATGGAAACCAACCTCCCTCCAAATTTTCAGTTTTATTTCAGCCCTCAGAGCAGTCTGCCCTGGGTCTTTGCCAACCTTTCATGGCAGGGGTAGCAGCCCGTCTCTCAAAGCTAACACTGGAAACCTCAACTTCTACTGCTGCAGCAAGCGGTATCGACCAAGATATGGTGGGCACCAGCAAGCTGGGCTCTCCCTGCTTCGGCTTCCTTGTCTGTTGTGGTCTCAGACGTCACAAGCTCTGGGACTGTGCTGTTGGCTTTATCACCAAGGATTTTTATTAAGTGTTATTGGGCCTCACAACAGCCTTTCCTGAGAGCTGTAACCTGCCAAAAATGGTGGCCAACAGAGGAGACCCTAGAATGAATCCTCAAGGGTTGTTGATGGCAATACTGAGTCTTCAGATCAATTCTCATGTTCTCCAGGCTGATGTGCCCAATCTGCTGGCCCAGGCACTTCTAGTGGTGCTTTTGCAAAGACCAAGTTAAATCTTCACCACATATGCTCATGTTCTGGAAAACCAGATCACTGGCTATTACTTACAAGGGTTCAATAATGATTTGTTTAGCTCCATTTTTTATGGTGAAAGGTACTACTAGAGACCACAGGCTCACCCACACCCAGAACGGTTGGTGGGAGCAGATGCCTCTTCTGCAGCAGTCTCCCAAGCGCCCTCTACCTTCATCCTCTCTCCAAGGGCTTGTGGAAGGGATGGGTTGCTCTGCCCTGACATTAAACTGTTGTGACTGGAGGCTCTAGGTGACTGGATGTGAGGTTTCTTTGAAGGAAGAGAAGCCAACACCTTACCACAAGGGTCTCTACTCACCTATTCACTTTTTTCCTCCATATTTCCAGGGCTTTCTGGTTTCTCTTTAAACCTTCTTTAGGCCCAACAAACTGTATCTCCTGTTTCTCTTTGACCTACCCAGGTCCCTCAGCCACATCCCAGCCCTTGTCATCCCAGCTCAGATTCTTCTCCAGCCTCCCTGAGTGGTCAGGAATTGGGTGAAGACTTCCAGTGTTTTGACAATTTCATTCCACATACTGTCTTGATTTGTAGCTATACATTCTGCAGGAGGGACGGTCATTTAACACAGTGGTGAAGAGCAAGTTATCACCCAACTCTTCCTCCAGAGCAGAAGACAACGAATTAAAACTCCTGCAGATCTCGCCCTGGGTTACAGCTGCTCAGCACAAGCTCCCTCAATGGACTGTAAAACAAATTAGCACTCAAGAACTCCCTTGCAGAGGATCATATACACAGGGGTCTGCTCCAGTCTGCCTTTTCCTCCCTCGTTAACCCTCATCCTAATGGCGATTTTTCCAGAGCGTCTTCAATTCTGGGCCCTGAGCCAGTCACATCACCAATAATCAGGTTCACTCAGCATGTACATTCACCAGCTCCCACTCAAAATGAGTGAAATTTAGAATCCAAACCCTACACATGCACATTTTAACCTGCACGTCCGTGGAGTACCAAGAGAGTTACATCACAGAACATCTGCTTTTGTGGAGATGGTAAAACAGACATATTAAAATTACATATATTTTAAAAAAGGCCTTTTGGTTTTGTACACTGGTCTTGCAGCCAGGGAAATAGCTCACATGAGTGTACTGCGCCTCTGACTCCCAGGACGCACGGCCTGAAAACACAGACAGGGATGCCAGCAGCAAGGTGGAGGCTCTGTACAGGCAGGGCACTCCCTTGCCTGAGCTGTGCCTCACTGCCATAGATGAAAGCTGCTGGTTTTTGCAGCCCTGGTGAATTATAAACACAATCAGCAGCTGCAAAGGTTGCCCTGCACTTCAGTGGGGACCTTTTCAATGCTAATGCATGCAGCAGGCAGGGAGCAGACTTCTCCACTCAAATGAGGGGCTCTCAAAGGGCTGATTTCATAAAGTCACCTTCCAGTTTCTCTGCCAGAGGTGGCTGCTGACTCTAGGGCTGCAGATTTACAAATAGGTGGAAGCAACCAGACCTTTGAAGCCTGTTGATCTTTATAGCCTACCCCACAAAGGTGGAGCTTTTCCTTACTGTTTTGCTGTAGTTTTGCTCTATTTTCCTGCCCAACAGGAAAACCATCACACTGAAGCTGACTTGTGACCCCCAGCTTTCAGTTTGCCCCTTCCCAGCTGGCTCACACTTTGTCCAAAGACAAAGGTTGTTCTGGCAGGGTCCAAGGCAGGGTCCCTGGTTCCTGGGACTACACACAGGGCTGCTGCCCCCAGAAGGGTGAAGGCTGTTTTGACATCAGCAAGGGAAGAGTCCTTAAACCTCAGCCGGTTTCCCTTTCTGCCGGGTTAGTACAGCCAGCCTTCAAAATATTGCTTGGTTGCAAGACATTAAAAGAGCTCCTGTCCAAAATTCTCCATATGTCCTTCCTCTCTCCCCCTACACTCCAACAGGAAAAACAAGAGGTGGGTTAGCTGCAGGAAAGCGTTCTTCCTCCCCCTAGCCCAAAATCATTGGTGCAGTCATTGCGCATAGCAATCCCGTGCATGATGCACAAAGAGCTTGTTCCACACTTCTGTTGGCTGAAGTGATCCATATCAGCCCGGAATTTAACAATCCACCTTGAAGACTGTGAGGGATGAATGGATGGATGAAAATGTCAGCTGAGAGTTGTAGTTCCTCAGCAGCCAGTTCCTCTTGAGAGGGATCCCTCTGTTCAGCTCCAGATCAGGGGTGAAACCCCGTCTCCTCTCACAGCTGTGAAAGTGGAAAATGGTGACCTGGCACAAAAGCTCCTTGGAAAAACCTCCCATTTCAGAGCAATTTGAAATACAGCTGAAGCTGCAGAGGGTTTATGTGCAGCCCTTAGTGCCATCGCAGGGCAATAGCACTTCTGAGATGGTACCCCCTGTCCTAAGGCCGGACCCAGCAGCAGTGGGGCTGCCAGGAGCCCTGCCGTCACCCGAGAGAAGCGAAATACCCAAATCCACATCATTCCGCAAATCAGGCGGCCAAAGCCACCATGAAGGTCGTGCAGAAAGATGCTGCTCTCAGCCAAGACTGTGTCACAGCATCCTGTGTTAGGTCTCTGACAGAGCCTGAAGTGGATGTCGTGAAGACACCGCCACTGTCCACCTACATCCCAGGATATAAATAGTAGTATTGCTGTTCTTATGGCAGTAGTTTTGAATTTGTAACAGTAAAGTAATACATTCCCTGTTCTGGGCTCCCAGACTGCACAAACTGTTAGAAATTATTAAAACAGCCTGCCTTATCTCTTGCACTATAGACCCGCTCCAACTTTCAGAGTAAACAATGAAGGGCCAAGAAATGGAGCAGACCCCTACAGAAGGGTCTGAATGAAACTCATCTCCCACAAAGACAGCTTCATCCAAAGTCTCATGGCCAAAAAGTTACCCTTCTAGCTTGGGCTGACAATGGATATGCATTAGCTTTGCTGCTTTTCCACTAGAGATTATGAGATTCATTTCTCTCAGGAAGAGTGAGCAGGAAAAGCCCTGAGATTTCCCAGTTATTAATAACACTTCTAGCTAAGTCTGAGGCTTTAAGTCTTTGTTATTTATTAGAGGTGGTGCAGAGATAGAAAGTGTTTCTTAAAGTTTTGCAGAAAACCAAACCCAACATATGACATTTTTAGCTATAGGAAACCTTCCCCCCCCCCACCCCCCAGTAAAATCTGGAGGGGAAAAAACCATGTTAAGATGACCAGGTGGAAAAAGCACTCAAACCTACTGTTTTTCATGAGGCCAGTAAGAGCCTCACAGTCCTTAAGTCTTCTGCACCTCTCTTCAAACTGGGTGAAAGCAGTCATCTGGTTCGGATGCTATTTGAGGCAGAGAATGATACAGATGGCTAGTGCAGTGACAAATTTTGTTGACTAGCCAGGCAGGCAAAAATGTTAAAAGATCAAAAGAAAAACTCAAGAAAATTAAAAAGTGAGAAATTTTTATATTTATTTGCCAATAAAAAAAAATCAGTTCATAGGGACTTCTGAATGACTTCCTTCTGGTGACCTAGTGCCCTGTGCAGGAACAGCAACACACAGAGTCTCAAGACCAGACAAAAGCCTAAATAAGAATATGGGAAGAGACCTTCCCATTATCTTTCATGAGATAAGTGGCAATAGGAAGCCAAGATCATTCCCGATGTCCGTACCAAGCTAACAAAGGTATTTAAGCAATTGGCTGTTCAAGTAATCTTTTGCAGGACAATTCTCACTCCTAGAAGTGCAAAAAGATGTAACAGGACAAGATCAGCCTGGCTCTGAATTGGTGATGTTAGGAAGGTGTGCAGATACTTGCTTACTGGGAAGATCCATGGGGAATAGTCTCTTCCCAACAGACAGACTTCAGCTGAGGCCCTCTGGAATCACAGCAAACATGGCAGATAAGCGGATAAGCAGTCTATTGAAATTCAGGATGGAGAGAAGACTAGGAGAAATTTGTGGGATTCCTGGTAAACACTGCCTCCTACAATTCAACTAGATGCATTGTAAATGAATTCAGCTGCAGGACAGAGGTCTTTAACAGCTCTGGGCAGCAGAGATGCTTGTTTGGCCCCAGTGTGGATCTAGGACAGAGGGTCTGTCTGTGCCTCGCCAACGCCAGGGGAGGCAGGATGGCCTGAAGATGCTCCTGTGACAAAAAGGCAACTGTCCTCTGCACATCTAAGTACTCCAGCCCTGAAGTGAATCAATATCTGAAGTATGATTATATTACGAAATCCAGGGGAATTAAATCTGCAAAGCCTCATCACCCTATCCAGGGATGAACCGTGTAGTCGGGAGCACAGAGATGTGACTGGCCAAACGTGCCACGTAAGCTACAGTCACCCACCAGCTAGCATCGATTGTAGGTTGCTATCAGCTGTGGGAATATCTAAACAAACTGCATAGAATAAACTGCTATAAGCTAGAATAATAAGGTTAGCCTTGAAATGGTAAGTCATCAAGACCAAGTTCAGCAGCATGAAATTCTCTAGGGGTTAAGGCAATATGTAGCTCTTGGCACCCTCAAGTAAGCAATGCAGTAGCTGTGATGTGGACGCACCACAGACCTGCAGCCAGAGACCTCCAAGTGAGCAAGTGTCCCTTTCCCTCACTGTCAACATCAGTACCACTTGCACAACTGTGGTATGAGCTCTCCAGAGAGACAGGAAGGGAGGAATTACAGTGCATTGATTTGTCCCTGCCTGCTTGGCTTCGTGATTCACACCCATCACCAGCTTGGTCAATGAAGCAATAAGCCATTGACAAGCATATAATAGAGGAACTCAGCGTGATGTTTGCAGCCCTGGATGTGCCATCTCCCCAGCATGTGCTGCTGGCTTTGTTCAGCAGGTCCATGACAAAACTCCCTCCTGCTCTCCTCCCCCAGCACTGCTAGCTGGGCCACTTCTCTCCCAGAAACCCAGGATCCTGATGCTTTCTGAACAATCAGAAAAGAGGGAAAAATGCCTACTTGCGCACATCTCGGGGTGTACACAGGTTTTTATTATACAGCCTGTGGTTGCAGGGTAGGCTTTCCTGATTATTTTAATTTCCAGGGCTCAGGAACTTCCCAAGAAATGAATAGATTGAGATGTTCAGTCACCATAATGCTGCCCTTGAGCATATCGACTGCTCCCTCCTATTTGATGGCATCTGCAAACCTTCAGCTAGTATTCCATCCCCTCCAGGTCATTAAAGGCATTAAACAGGACAGGTCCCAGGATAGACCTTTGAAGTACTCCACTTGCTGCTGGTCTCCAGGTACAGTCCAGTTTCTCAAGCTCACATCCAGGAGTCCCTCCCCATAAGGGAGGCTCTGTCTCCAGAAGAGATGGTAAGACAGAGTGTGACTCCACCCTTGACTGGAAGTGACTCTGCCTTTCCCACCACCGCGTTTATTATAGAAGGGCTCAGATGTGCCCCTGACATTAGAGGCATTAGCAAGACAACACTATGCATTTTTACTTCTTGACTGTGTGAGCCGGATGCAGCAAAGACCGCTCAAGTCCTTAGCTGTATGGGCACAATTTCTCCATATTTACAAGGTTATTCAGGTGAACTTCAGGTACCTTCCCCAAGGTTCTGGTGCATTTCCAGGCTTGAAAGAGATGTACATTTCTTTTCTGAGATAAGATGTGCATTCATCATGCATTTTTCATAAAATTCTATCTATATTCATTAATTGGTTGAATATGTCCTAGTTGCTGAAGAAAGCACAAGGGATTTGGCAAGGGCTCTGAAGTCTTTGGTTCCTCCCCTAGCTCAGCAATAGCTGGGAGAGGAGAGCAGTGGATAGCATGAAATGCTTTGTCTGTTGTTACCTGTTCATAAAAAATATCCTTCCTGTGAGACAGTCTAGACAGTCCATAAGAGGCCAACCCTTACCTCTTATGAGAGAAGAGGCCCCTGTCATAGTGGGGTTGATAAATACAGTAAGCCATATCCTATTTATTCTGCAAGAAAA
The DNA here is from genome assembly GCA_013389945.1 of Fregata magnificens. Lineage (NCBI taxonomy): Eukaryota > Metazoa > Chordata > Aves > Suliformes > Fregatidae > Fregata > Fregata magnificens. Next base: position 80,334 of record WAAD01024680.1, read on the forward strand.
AGAAGATTTCAGCAGTCCAGAAATCAAAGCATTTTTGCATGTGGCTGAAAAACAGTGTTTATAAGATCTGTCATGGTTTAACCCCAGCCGGCAACTCAGCCCCACCCAGCCGCTCGCTCACTCCCCCGCAGTGGGATGGGGGAGAGAATCAGGAGGGTAAAAAGTGGAAAACTCGTGGGTTGAGATAAAGACAGTTTAACAGGTAAAGCAAAAGCCGTGCACGCAAGCAAAGCAAAACAAGGAATTCATTCACTCCTTCCCACCGGCAGGCAGGTGTTCAGCCATCTCCAGGAAAGCCGGTCTCCATCACGTGTAACAGTGACTTGGGAAGACAAACGCCATCACTCCGAACATCCCTCCCTTCCTTCTTCTTCCCCCAGCTTTATGTACTGAGCATCGCGTCCTATGGTGTGGGCTATCCCTTGGGTCAGTTGGGGTCAGCTGTCCCGGCTGTGTCCCCTCCCAACTCCTGTGCACCCCCAGCCTGCTCGCTGGTGGGGTGAGGAGCAGAAAAAGTCTTGACTCTGTGTAAGCCCTGCTCAGCAGTGACAAGAGCATCCCTGTGTTATCAACACTGTTTTCAGCACAAATCAAAAACACAGCCCCATACCAGCTACTATGGAGCAAGTTTACTCTTTCCCAGCCAAAATCAGCACATATCCCAAAATAGATTTCCTTGGGTAGGAGCTGCAAGCTGCTACTTCCACCCAGCTAATCACACTAATGGATAAGCATCTAGCCAAGGAGGGAGAGCTGTGATGTAGCTGGAAAGTTAATGAGAAAGTAGGAGGTGTGGCTGGTTGCCTTTTTTCCCCTGCCTTATCTGGACAAAAACCTCATCTCACTCAACAAAACACTTTTTGTCTTTACAAAAGATGTGAAGCACTTTCAAGAAAGAACAAACTCCATGCATAAACCTACCTCATTTTTTTCAGGTTTTTCTTCTTGTTTTATGCTCCCAGCAGAGGACTCGCATATGCAGTAGGAGCCACATGCAGTTGAAGCTTTGCAGCCACCCACTTGCCCCCAGTCATCGTGGGGCAGCAAAAGCAGGGCTGGTCCCTTTGGGAAGGTAAGCCAAGAGCCAAGGTGGATGACGCAGCCATCAGGGCAGGGGCCAGCCAGGACCTACCTCCACATTACCCAAACAAGGCAAGTAGGACAGACGCAGAGATGGTGGCCAGGTCCAACCAAGAGTCCAAATCATAAGGCAATACCATGGTGATGAGGTAGGTCCAAGGTCAAGCTGGGAAGTCAGTCCATGGGTCAGGAGTATCAGGCTGGTCCATAGTGACAAGGTAGAGACAAGGTCAATCCAGGAGGTCAGCCTGCAGATCGAGGTCCAGATCAAGGGGCTCAAGAGCCAGGCACAAGCTGGGGCCAAGCTGGACACCAGCACTCCTCCAGCACAGCCTAAGGAGGAAGCAAAAGCCTGGGACCAAGCTTAAATAGCTCTCCTGGGCCCATGGGTGTGGGTGGAGGCCCCAGGTGAGGCTGCTCAGGGCCATTAAGGCTTGTTGGCGTCCTCAGGGCTGTTCTGTTTGACAGCAGCATTTTCAGTGTGGCTTCGCTGGTTGATTCAGTTAGCAAGGCACAAACAAACCAGCCAAGGTGAACAACTGGAATCATGTCCCAATGTCTCCTTGTTTGTGTGTGTGTGTGTGTCAGGAAAACCCAAACCCCATATTCCTTCTGACTTGGCAAGTCCTTGATATAGCAGAAGCATGAGAAAAACTCCAAACCAGTTAAGCAATCAGGAAGCCACGAGGCTGTGAACGGTTGAGCATCCCAATGCCTGGGGAGCTGCCTGCCTGGGGACGAGTCACCTCTGGGGGTCCCTCCTGTGGCTCGTGTCGCAGGGCTGCTGCTTGGCCGCAGGCTCCTCACTCATGAGAAAATAATGATTATTTACCTAATCATTGCTTTATGCCCCAGGGAGCAAGGAGATCCCAACCAGATGGGGTGAGAGGAGTGGGCGCCCGTGGGATGGATGCGCCGGTGATTTTGTGCCTCCCCATCTCAGAGCACGCCAGATGCAGTTTGCATCAGGGCCAGCCCGTCCCGGCCATCAGGAGGCTAAATGGGGTGAGTGCCTTTGCCGTCGTTACCAAGGATGGCTTCAGGACCACCAGTCTCCACGTGCCCTAGAGAAATGGTGTGACCCAGCTGAGCAGAGAGGACTCTTGGTGGCTGGAGCTGGTCTGCAACCCCACCGCAGCCCAGGCAATGCCTATTTTGGGTGGTCCCAGCAGCTCCTGGCTCCTGTTAGAGGCTTAGTCACCAAAGCAGCTAAATGAGGACAGCAGAGCGTGTAGACCGATGGTAACTGCAATCCTGCCTCCTAGGAAAACCCTACCGGGGAGCATCTTCCGGCGTGGATGGGGTCAGCCATGCAGAGCTACCCACGTGGGCTGACTCCGAAGGGACCCAGAGGTCAGAGCCAGACACATGCCCCAGTTCATCTCAGCAAACATCTCCAGCAGAGCCTGAGTGAGTCCTTTTTCTGCTCCCGGCATTTCCCTCTGTGGCTGGCACAGAAATACCTGCAGAGGCAGGGGCTGGAATAAGAGGTTTCTGGCACAGGCTGGGGATAGCTGAGTTATTCATGAGCAAAGCCCAGAGCCTCGGTCCTGCTGACTTGAATGGGAATTTTGCCTACGGCATGACTGTGGGGGTTGGTTCGCAGGCTGGGAGGCAGGTACAGATTGCCACACGATGTGGGATCATATCGACACCTCGTTACTAGCTAATGTTTATTAATAAAAGGCAGAGTTTACAGGCTGCTTCTGCGAACGTTATTCGTTCACACGTGATCAGAGACCCTCCTCGGAGATGGCAGAGGTATTCACACACTCATTTTGGGGAGGCGTGGGGGGAATTCACATCCTCCCCATGCCTCCCCATCCTTTGGCCTTTGCTGCAGTACTTGGACCAGTCTCTGGACTGAGATGGAGCAGAGAACCAGGGATGCCCGTGTGATGTCCACCCTCCCATCCTCTCCAGCCACCGCAGAGTGGGGGATGCTCCGCAGCAGCGGCGCGGGGAAGTGTGGTGCCTGTCCTCAGCCGCTGCTGGGGAGTTGTTTGTCTCACACTTTTGCAAGCGTGAAATCCAGGGTGGCAGCTTGACATGCAGCAGCAGGAGCAAACAACCTCCCTCCCTCCCTCCCCCTGGGTGTCCTCCCTTCCAGGAGGCCTGAAGAGCCATTGTGCCTGTGCCTCTGGTCCTTCTGCTCACACCTGCAAGCGTGCTAAGTAGGTGGCTTCTACTGGCCCAAACCTAAATATTAGCCTTCAGGACCCCTGCACCTCTCACTGCAGCCCTTGCCATGGGATATCTAAGGCCTGACCTGGGTCCAGTCCAAGGAGATCTGGTCATCTGTGGCTGGACCTCTTTCAAAAGACAATCAGTGCTTGATTTTCCAAGATGTTGTTTGCCTCAAAGAGTCCCGAGGTCTTGCTGTTATTTGGCAATAATCATTTGTTCTCTCCGGAAACGGATTTTTCCAAGAAACGTCACTGAAATTCACACATCTCTGGCACAGGGCACAACAGCAATATCGTGGCCAGAGGTGACACCGCACAGGAGCTGACCATGCTGTAGGTGTGATGAGTGGCAGGAGAGGTCCTAGACCAGCTTCCCAAGGGCCTCTGGAGCAGGGTGATGTTGCCCACCTCAGCCGCTGCTCAGAGCAGACTTGCAGGGGAAAGCACAAGTTTGGCCGCATCCAGCAAGCAAAAGACTCAGGATGTTTTTTTCTGACTGTGCACGATGCCTCTGCCTGTGGGATCAGCTCCCGTCCCTGCCGGGTGGGAGGGAGTGGAGGAGCACGCAGGTGCTATTTATATCTTCAGGAGCCGCTGGATTAAACCCACAGAAGAAACGTGCTGTGAAAGCCTCTTTCTTCTTCATACACTATTTAGGAAGCTAGGACTGCAAAGCATCAGCCATTTGGGTTTTTTCCCTGGCTGCTGGTGGCTTTGTTCCTGGGAGAAAATGCATGGGGAGTGGGAAGTCCATGGTGAGCGTGCCCAAGCACCAGCACACTTTCCTGGGTCAGGACAGCCCTTATTTGTTAGGGGTGCTAGGACCCTTCGCAGCTCCCATCGAGCCCCCATGGTGAAAGCTGGAAGGGTTTGAGTCTTAGAGAGTGCACTGGTTTCTTGGGGGTCCAGACGTTGTCCCGAGCCTGGGCACAGCAGCGTCTGGGTGATGTACAAGGGCTTTTATAAAGAGCTTTTTTTTTGTTCACCAGAAAGCAAGGTCTCTACATTTTCTGGAAATCAAACACCTCTAAGTATCCCAAGCTGGGTCCCTGAAAATGCAGCTCTGGAAATCCCCAGCCCATCTGAAAATCCTGGCCCTGTACTTTGCCCTACCTAGGTCTTCGGGCCAGACCCTGCTTACATCTCCACCAGCACCAACCCTGCATTTCCCCAGTGAAGCTTGGCTTGAGGGTGGGGTGAGAGAGTTTGTCTGAGCGTGGTGTCTTACGGGTCCTACTGTGGTGCTGCAAGGTGGGAAACTGCTCGTTTCTGTTTGCATATATTAATCAGGTGATGAACCACCCTGCTCTTCTCCTTTTCATGTTTTTCTCTGCTGCTCCCCAGCTAAAGTAGGAAGCTGTCTCCTTTGATGGTACATATCCTCTTTATCTGGGGCTGAGATCATGATTTAAGCAATCGTTTGCTCAAAGCCATCTATACCTCATTTTCCTTTTGCCCACAGGTTGTGGTCAGTGTCTAAAAGGCCGGAAAGGAGAGACCTTCCACCACCCTGTGCTCTGCGCTGCAACTGCTCAGCAGGGCGTCAATTAGCATGAATCCTCAAGTTCAAAAACATAATATCAACACACATTCCCAAGTGCTGCCTTTTCCGGAGGTTTTGGTTTCAAAGGCATTCCTCTGCGGTCAGAAGAAATACTATAAAAACATGAGATGCTTCTGGTTTGTGAATGCTCGCGTCTCGTTTGCTAGCATTTCTCTGTGCCTCCCTCGTTGCCAGCTCTCCAGGGAGTCGGTGGAAACATGAAAAGAGAGCAGCAAGCGTCTCTGACAGACATGGCCCCAACAACGGTGTTGTTTTTTCAGCATTTTTTTTGTTTTTAATGCTGCTCCTCATCAGTTTTGCTAGTGTTGCATGGGGCTTCTAGCTCTGTATTATTTTGTGCTGCAACGCTGTGCTGAGCATTGCCTGGGATTTGCTTGCTTGCTCGCATGCAGCAAGAGTTAAATCCTGTCTGAAATACTGAGCTGAAAGAGTCCCAGGGGAGCGCACAAGCCTCGCCTCCAGTTGCCTACATGATAAGCAGCAGGTCCCTTGCTCCCAGATGTCTCTCGCACCAGCCCCCTGTGCCCATCTCAGAAGTGCTGTCATCGGGGCTATGTGCCCTGTTGCTGCTGTAGCACCCTGGGGTGCCAACAAGGGGCAGATCAGGTGGTCTTTAACGTCCCAGCCTGAGAAAAGCTGCTGTGCTCACGCTTGAGAGGATGCTAACTTGAAATCACTCCGCAGCATTCCCTCATCCCTACTTGCCCTTCTCTTTGCAGATATTGGTCTAATTGAGAGGAGAGGAGATGTTTCCAGCCCATGATCTCAGCCTGCTGCCTGCAAGAAGCTCTGTGCGTGGCAGGGCAGGCAGGAGAAGGCACCGTGCTGGGTGTGGGCTCCTGATGCAGCTTGCTCGATGCTTTCCTCAGTTGCACGGCTTCATTTGCCCCAGCCCATACCCCCGCAGCCTATTCCATATGGGGAATAGCCTGATGCCTCTCCTCAGCCAGGTCCATTTGCTACCCGTGTTCCTACCCACCCTCTCATAAATAAGACCCTCGCATCATCTCATATCTCCCCGGTGAGGAGGCTGGTCCTGTCTGTTGGAGCCCTGATATTCCCCCGTGCCTTGTGCAGGTCCTTCCGCTGTCCTCAGCGTTACAGACCTGATCGGTTTCCAACACACACTAAAGAGATCAGTAATATTTACAGTGAATGATTTCCCACGTGTGGTTTGTGAAGATTAATGGCACTGATGTTTGCCTGCTCTGCGTGAGCGTTGCTGAAGGGCACCTATGGACTGAGTTGATAAAGATAGTTTAATGGGAGGAATGAATCTCTCCTGATGAAGTTTCCAGCTGTGCTGAAGGTTCCCCTTGCCTGCCAGCGCATTGTGCCCTTCCCATGCCATGGCTTTGCCCAAGACCTCTTGGTGGTGGGAGCCTCGGCTGTTTCAGCCCAAATGCTTGCTGTGCACCCGCTCCGCTGTCCCGGGTGGTGTTACGGTTCGTACTGCCCCATTGCTGCCCCATGCCCCTGGATCCCCCGCAGCAGTGACCCGTCCTCTCCAGCTATCCCCCCGCCTGTTTGCCATCGGTGGGAGTCTGTGATGGCATCTGCTGAGATCGTCCACATTGGTCCTCCTGAAGCTCAAGTTTGTCCCCACCCTGATCAGCTTTTTCTCTGTCTGCAGAAAAAACACCTTTCTTCTCCTACAAAAATCCCCTCTGTATCTTTTTCCCATCTGCCCAAAGATTTCTCTGTGGGGTTCCTCTTTTGTACCTGCTTCCACCATCTGCTCTGTCCCTTTGCCATTGTGTCTTCGTGCCAGAAAGCTGAAAGCAGACCCGGGGCTTTTGGCTCCCGACTACCTCCCTGGCACACTCAGGGTTTCTCTCAGCACAGCCTTTTGTTCAGGACTCGAGGTCAGAGATTTTCTGTTTCAACATTTTCCAAAGAGGTTCAGAGTTTGTTTTGCAAAAAGTTTTGATAATTCCTCTTTTATCTTAACCCCCCCCTCCCCCAAATTCAAAATATAATTTCCCAGGAGACAGAAATTCCATCTTTCTACCCATCTTTGAGGCCAGTGGTTTCAGGGCTAATACAGAGCTTGGTGGGTTTATTTTGGGAAAGGCTGGACTCCCAGTCTCAGTTTTCCTGCCAAGCAGGCAGTTCTTTATCGCTTTTGTCTGCATTTTGGTTTCTCTGGATGGTGGGCAAGCTGTCAGCGTGGGACATTGCCACCGAGGCCTGAGTTACTTTATGGGTTCTTCTCCCATTAACATCTGTGTATAGCTGGAGCCCGAAGCCAAAGGAGTGACTCCAGGCTTGTGCCCAAGTGACCAAAAACAGAAATCAGAGGTACAAACAAGAATAAACCCTGCTATTCTTAATAAATAAATAGAGTTATAATAAAGTCTAGTATCACTTTAAATGACTAAAAGCAAACACTTTGTATACGTCTAAATTCTTCTCGGTGTGAGCTCTCTAGGACTTTTTGCAAGTCATTCATCTCTGGAAACTAGGAAGCATCGTCCCTTCTCTCCCTTATGTACTAGCAAACACAGGGTTTACTTCAGATCCCATCGCTCTGTGAGAAATACTGCAACAAAACATCCAGGTCACCACATTTCAAAAGAAATTTTCATCCGTCTAAAAAAAAAAAAAAAGATTCGAGAGAACATATGTGTGCATCTTGGCTTTTTATAAAGTTTGGATATTAGTACTTGCGAGTGTCCTTTTAATGCATTTCAGGAAGATTTTGAGGCTCTCTTAGCTCACCACCATCCAACTCACTGGAACTAGGAACTTCTCCCCAAGAAGAAAGAAGGAAGGATAAATAGAAACAGAAGCTGAACGACACTGCCTTCACTTGAAGTGATTATCGTGTTCTACTGACCCACGAAGTAAATATTGATTGAGGTGAAGCCATGGCCAATATTTACCTGTAAGAAAAATAAATTTGTTTTCAGCAAACAAGAAGTTCATATACCTGTGGTTTCCTGCTTCCCTACCAGCACATCCTGTCCTGGCTTGAGATCTGGCATGAGGGCCAGCAGGCAGGTGTGGAAAAGCCTTTCCAGATCACCAAATCCATCTCTGCTGAAGCAGGCTTGAATTCTGCAGAGCTTTTCCCACCACCTGCTTAATTTATCTGTGCATCCCTCTTCTGGACAGTTGCACCATGGCTGGCTGCGGGGAGGTGAGTCCATAAACCACCTCTTGAACCTGAGGTGCTGGTGGCCAGCAGAGGTGATTCTGCGGGTCTGTTCACACCTCCGGTGCTTCAGCTGGCCACGGCTCCTTCAGTACATCAAGGGCCACCACCAGCTCGCATCAGGGTGCACAGAGCCCTGGGGTGAGCAGATGCTCTCCTCGCTCATCAGATTGATGGTCAGTCTGTACATCTCAGACTCTTTTCTTTCTGCATCTCTTACTTGGTAGCGCTTTCAAAGAACGGTGTTTAAAAATATCTAACAAGGAGTGCCAAGGCAGAAAACATGCAGAGAAGATAAAACCCCAAATCCATCTGACTGCAGTAATCCTCTGCCTGGAAAATCCACTCAGTGACCCCAGAGATATTTGAGTCCAGACGTGCACTTGGAACAGGAGATACTGTTGTTTCTCATCATACCCTTGTTTCCTGCGAGGATGAAGCTGTCACGTCCAGGACACCCATTTCAGCGCAGCTTCTGTCCGTAATAAGGTTTTGAGGTGGATTGTGTCACTCCAACCCTGAGGCAAGGGCTGCTGCTAACATCTGGAAGAGGAGGGACTGAGAGCTCTGCTTCATTGGTCTTGGGCTGGGCTTAGGGAATGCTCCTTCCCCAGAAGAAAGGTCGAAGGGGGACCACCTCTCCATGCTGCCAGTGACAGTCACATCACTGCGGTGGGCTGACGAGCAGACTCAAGGGCACAAGGAAGCACTCGGAGCCCTTGGTTTACCACCTTTTTGTTCGTGCAATGGATGTTTCTCTGCCTGCTGACCAGGCTCAAAGCCAGGAAGGACACCTGACTGTGGCCTGGGCTGTAGGACGTTCAGCCTGCCCATGTCTGACCCATCCAAAGCCTGGAAACCTTGCTGACAATAAGGTGTAAAACATTCCTTAGTTTTTCTTTTTTTGGGGGGTCTAGAAGAGTACCTAGCATCAAGCCGAAGGTGTACAAGGTGGGTAACGTGGGGCTGGGGGTGTCGGGTGCTCAGCGAGACCTCATGTCCTGCTCTACACCTCAGCTACCCAAGACCTGCTGCAGAAACCCTCTGCAGTCCCGCTCCTCTCATAGAAGAGGAGAAACTAGGCCAGCTCCCCACATCCCAAGATGAGTTTTCCTTACAGTCCTTGAATTGTCCCTTGATCCCAGTCACTTACTTGAGAAAATCAAGTTAGCACTCCCTATGCAAAAAAAGGGGGGAAAAAAGTGCTGTTCAGTGACAACCACCCCATCGTGCTCAATACCGAAATGTCAGCGGGCAATAAAAGTATTCCCATAAATACTCTTTATTAACAGGGGAGACATTTAATGTCTCTCACACACTGTGCTTCTCTGGGGCAGTTGTTAAAATATTAAAGGGACAATGCTCTTTGGATTGATAGGATCACTTTTTTTTTAACCTGCTTTCAGAGGGCATTGTTTGATTTCACAGTATTTGATGGATTCATGAAACACATGATGTAAGAGGGTCTGACTTCCCATACAACCCCTGCCAGCCCCTCTGCATGTACCAGCTACCTCCTTCCTCCCTCACCGGGCTCTGCCTTTTTAATCTGATTTTACAGGCAGCCTGGTCTGCTGAGATTTACAAGAGCCTGCCTTTCTCCTGGCTGCTCAGTGAAGAAAATGCCTGCACAATAAATTTTTAACCCCCCCCCCCCCCCACTTTCAAGCTCTAATGATCACTGCTAGAGCTGCACGGAGACACTTTGATGGACAAACCCAAAAGCTTTGCTGCTTTTCACTCATCTTTCTTCTTCTGAGAACCTGGGAGCAAGCCCATGGGCCATAGTCAGGGACAGACAGTGACCGTAAGAGGGGACCATAAAGCCCCAGCCAGAGGTTAGACGAGAACAGTGCTGGGAGAAGGAGATGTGTGTCTAAGTGGTGCAGAGCTACCTTGGCAGGTCCCCGTTCATCTGCCCTGCAGCAGAGGGAAGGTATTTTTATCCGGATACTACAAACAGACCCCTAGTAGAAAGGGGATTTTGCTCCCGTAAATCCTACAGTGGATGATTATGTATGAAACGATGGGTAGGTACCGCTACGGTGTGGGTGAGGAGGGTGTCCCGGAAGGACAGCCAGCCCCCGGGGTGTGGGAACCTCGCTGCAACACTTGTTGTGGGGTCATCTTCCCTCCCTTGGAAGGAGGCATCTGGAAGAAGCCTGCTGTCCAGAGAGGGACTCGGGCATTCAAGCAGACACCCAGCCCTAAAAGGGCATTTCATTTTAAATCTCTTTTGTGTTGGCCCCAAACAAAATTATTCTTAACTTCCCAACTTGCCTGTGGTTTTCTCAGCTTAAAGCAATTTCCCCTTATAACCTTGCGGGTTGGCCAGAAAACCACCAAAAATACTTTTATATGTTTTGGAAAAGCTCTTGTCACCAGAGGAAAAGTACCAAATATTGCTGAGAGCCCTTCTCCACTGCGGCCCCGCCTACGCACATCTGCTTTTTACGTGCGTTAAACTCTGCGCCCTTAATACCTGCCAGCAAGATTGTGCCTGCATTTTATAGGAACCATCACCAGCTTGTGAGAAATATGCAGTAAATTTTAGCTGTAAATCTTTCTCTGGGATGCTCGGAGAGAGCCTCGACTTTGTTCAAGGGGTTTCGTGCTGTTGCATTTTCCCCTCTCACTGCTGGCTGTGACGGTCCGGATGCAGACCCCAGCTTTACTGCCTATAATTTTACCTTTGCTTCTGCCGCAACAGCTGCCGGGGATTAAAGCTGGGGAGGGGGCTGGCAGCTCCCAGACCCCTTTTTCCCACCGGTCCTCAGCCTGGCTCCCGTTCATCTCGGTCCTGCCCCTTACAGCTGGTCCCTCCCTGTGAGAGCATCGGGCTCTGCCTGCCCAAGGGAGATTTCTCCTCCTGCCTCTGCTTGACTTCACGCTCCTCCTGGTTTGCTCTGCATGTCTCACAGTGCTGCTGGCATTAAGGTACCTGAGAAGCTCAGAAAATTCACCAGAGGAACAAAGGAGACACCAAGTCCTTCGGGGAAAGCCAGATGACGTGCTAGGTGATCTGGCAGAGGGACGGGAGCGTTCGCCAGCTCCCAGGCAGCGCTGCTGGAGAAGCTCATCAGCAGGGCTGGGGCAGGAGCTCGTCCAGCACCAAACCTGCTCCCCCATGAAGATCCTCGCAGTGCCCAGCTTCTTTGCACCAAAGTGACTTGCAGGGTCACTTTTGGCACTTCAGGTTATGCTGTTGTAAAACAGGAGGGAAGTCCAAGGTGAAATCAGGAGTGTCTGGGAAGTGTTTGAAGTCCCCTTGGTGGAAAATATTAAACACAAGTGATCAGCACCACCCGCACGCCGGCGTTTCTAAAGCATCGCTCCGATGCCAAGACATGAGACACTGTAAACAACGATGAAGACATCCAAGGCAAGAGAGGGATACAGGCAGAACTTGCCGGAGAAAAAGAGGATAGGAGGTGTGCTGGTCAGCTCAAAAAACACAGATCGTTTCCTTTTGATAACACAAACTATTTTGTTTCAATAAGGTAAAGAGGCTTCACTCCAGGAAGGGTGAAGCTTGATAAAATTGCAAACCAGCTGTGTTATATAGTACCGTATCTATACGTTAATGTTGCATTAAGCTATGTGTATGTTACTATCTAGCCAATAAATATTAAACTTCATGTTTCACTGCAACATAAAACTTCAAGTAAATTAAATGAAACAATAAGGTCAAAACAAAATTATTTGATTTTATGTGTTGGAAGCTGTATTTGGCACCAGTGATCCAGAATGATCGCTTTGATTTTCATCCCTCTCAGTGGATTTCTACAAGATGTTTTAGTTTTTGTGCCTTCCTGCCTCTCCAGTGGAAAACCCTTCTGCTGAAAACTTCTTGGCAAGTTTTTCTGAGGACCAAGTAGCTGCTCAATAAATGCTTTCTCATCTACTGAGCAAGTTTTATTTAATTACACAGCAGCTACAGCGCGTGGCTCTTCCTGCATTTTAAACGGCAAGTGGGTCCCACTGCACCTCCTCGTCGTAATTTGCTGCTTTTTTTTTTTTTCCTGTGGGTAATATATAATTGCTGCGAAATTACATAGCATTAGCTAGTAAAATAATGAGGCTTAACTAGGAGCCAGGATCTTTGTCAGTCCTCAGCAATGTGCCCACTACCCATGAGGTCTGTGGCCAAGCCTACTTTGCTCTGCAGCTCTTTTGCCTGCAGAGGTCGGAAGGGGACTCCCGAGGACCTGGCACAAGCAGCGTCCCTACGGGAAACTTTGGGATGAAGCTCCAGGGCGGAGCACCAGCAGTGCCTCCGCGTTGCACCAGTGCATCACGCTCTGGTGACGCTTGTTCTGTGGGGAAATGGTGAGAGCGGAGAACAGCAAGAATAAGAGATGAGAATAAAACCCTCCGTAGAAACAGATAAAAGCATTGGCCTTGGCCTGGTGAGGCGAGTCCCGGGAGATCAAAGCTGTTTATCTCTAATAAGAGAGTATGGAAAAAGCATTAAACAAACAGCTTAATTTCCCTGCAGTGTTTAGACTGGCCCTGCCTGTAACTAATGGTGGTTAGTTATAGGCTATAATAGGTTTTTCTTATGTAGGCAAAGTCCCGTTGGGTTTTCTGGGTGTTAATATAATAGGAACTAAGTGATTTAGCCTCCTCCAAGCAGAAGACGATATCTCTCTTCCCCTCTACTTATGAGACCCATCCATCATTCCTGAAGGCAGGCTGCCCGCAGCGGCATGGGCCCCCATTCCTGCTGGGGCTTCCCCCTCCTGCCTGCAAGGTGCCCACAGCTGGCATCAAAACCAAAGGAAACTTCATGCATGGGAAGGGAAAGAAACTTCTCTTCCCCTTCCACCTCCTTGGCCCATTTTGGCCAAGCCCAGGATCCCCACCGAGCTCTTCTGCCTTGCAGCAGTCCTCTTGAAGACCCTCTGTTACGGCTTCAGCAGCCTCTCTGCCTGCCCATGTCACCCCCCAGTGGGTCAAATCTGGGCTGTTCCTTTTAATACAAGATTCTTCTCTGACTGATTTATAGTTTCCAGAAAGTTCATTGATAGCAATTTTAATCTCCCAGTGCTTGGGAAGTAGATGTAGATCATATTAATTGCAGAAGAGGAAAAAACGAGTTTATTTGACATAACTCCGGCTGCAACGTTCCTTTAGTAGAACATTAGGATCATTATCTCAATTACATCACTGTCTGCGTTAAACCAAAGCAGGCTTCTTTTCTCCTTGCTGGCTGCACGATGAACTATTTTGATCGGATACTCTGTTTTTGGAAATGAAAATAAGCAGTTTCAAGTTTCCAGAGTCCTAAACATTTCAGCCATCCCCCCCAATTAAAACATGCCTGCTGTGGTTGGGGCTCAGGTAGCAGTGGCGGGGAGAGCATCGATGGTGGCTTTTCAGTACTTTTGGGATGGGAAAAAGATCCGGGAAGTTGCTGGCAGGAACTTACTTATAGTACAGTCATACAAGTGTTTGCAACCACATTTGCCCATCACTGTTCCCTGGCTGCACTCGGCAGCTTGTTTCGTTATACCCATCTCTGCGGGCAATACATACAATGTATTACATCCTCGGTGTGTATGAGGCTTATTGGGAAGCCGGGGAGGACTCCCACGCCCAGCTGCTGTGAAAAAGGGTGAAAGACATGCCTAAATTTCTGAGACAGCCTGGAAAACCTCTGCATCGCTTTTGCAAAGCCAAGCGGTTCACTGCAATGTTTTCTGAAGGGCGTTCCCAAGACTGCTGTGCTAAACCAAACCTAATTCTTACTTGTGAATCTCTCTGTCACCTGCAAGCAACAATTCTCTTCCCAAACCTGGGAGGGCACCGCTGCCTTGGGCTAATGCCAGCCTGCCCAGGAAAAGCATCCTTGAGGAGGTGTCTGAGGTGGATAAAACGCTGCAAACTAGAAATAGCTCTCCCTGAGTCCCATCCCCAGCTTTTTATTGAAATGGGTTGAGTTTCCTGCTGGCAGCAGGAGCTTTCTGATGCCTGAAGAAAGAGGCAGAGTGGGTTAATAAGCAGTCCTACAATGAAGATGTCCTTGCAAGATAAGAGCGCAGGAGAGAGCCCAGGCACTTGGGTCAGATGAAAGGTGTCACAGAATCGTTTAGGTTGGAAAAGACCTTTAAGATCATCAAGTCCGTCCATTAACCTAACGCTGCCAAGCCCACCACTAAACCATGTCCCCGAGCACCACATCTACACGTCTTTTAAACACCCCCAGGGATGGTGACTCCACCGCTTCCCTGGGCAGCCTGTCCCAATGCTTGGCAACCCTTTCGGTGAAGACATTGTTCCTAATATCCAATCTAAACCTCCCCTGGCGCAACTTGAGGCCGTTTCCTCTTGTCCTATCGCTTGTTATTGGGAGGAGAGACCGACCCCCACCGGGCTACAGCCTCCTCTCAGGCAGTTGTAGAGAGCCATAAGGTCTCCCCTCAGCCTCCTCTTCTCCAGGCTAAACAGCCCCAGNGGGGGGCCACCATTGCCCTGGTCCTGCTGGTCACACTATTGCTGACACAAGCCAGG
>WAAD01024681.1:5413-29395 GCA_013389945.1 Fregata magnificens
AAAAAAAATCATACCTGCACATTGATTTCAATTCTATTTAATCATCATCAGGAGGGAACAAGCTTCCTTCTTTCTGTAAAGACACTTCGAAGAGTCTCTTGCTATGTAGATTCCCTTCAGACTAATTATTGCTATGGCAAATTTGATTTTCTATTTAACAAAAGCAACTTGGTAACTACTCCATCATTTCCATCCCAAAGAATCAACAAAACCCCTGCCCTTTATCCTCTCTTTCTGACCCATAACACAAAGACAATAGAAATGCTCATCTTCCATATAACCAGGGACCATTACAGAGTTTTTTCNGATATATAAATTAAATAGGAGAAGGAGAGAGTTGCAGAAGCATGACTGATGTCATTTCATCTTTGGTAAATTCTGCTGTATGAATTTGTGGGAATAACCAGTAGTACAGTTTCCTAAAAGACAAAGGAGTGGTGCCAACAATGTCTAACTGTGGCATTTGATTTGTGCACAAGTGTGAGTGGACAGAGACAGATACCTCTGGAAAAAGATTCCGAGTGCCAACATGAGGAGAAAAACTACTGCAATATAAAGTGCCTAAATCACCCTATTGAAATACTTACTTGCCTCTGTTGATGACAGTGGGCAATGCAGTTATGCATGGGAAAAAAAAAAAAAAATCCCCACAACCCAGCCATCTTGCTTTACAATGATTCCACCTATTTTGCACACGTAAGGAATGAAAACAAACCCTTGTGTTTGGAAAAGGAGAGTTATATGCTTCCTACGCTACAGAGGTAAACAGCTAATACCTGCAAGACTCAAAACAGCAGCAAATAGAAACACAGATGAAAAAGAGAGCATTAGGTTTTCCTGTGTGTATTACTTCAAATACACAGTACACCAGCTCCAGTCTTCAGGAGAAGAAATCTGTCATCCATTGCATTGGCTATTTCTAATTAAAGTCTGCAAGTTCTTCAATATAGGAACTTTAGATGGTAGCTTTTAACAGGTGACTCTCCAATGTTAGATCTGATCTTGCTGGAGAAGCAGAAATATATCTAATAAAAAAAGGGGAGTAAAGTTTTCCCTATTAAATGGGTTTTGCTTGGAAACAGCAACAGTAAATCTAACAGGTAATACTCTGTGGCTGACTTTCCACTGCTCTTCCTCATCTAAAACGCTGTAAGGTAACATTTTAATGCTGCCTAATTGTCTGTATATTAAAATATCTCTGGGCAAACAACTTCAGAAGTTGTTCTTCTGAAGGATGGATTTTATTCTCATAATCATATAGTAGGACCATAGTGACAGATATGACACCAGATACATTTTTATGCCTATATATAAAATAAACTTCAACAAAAGAAGTAAATTAAGTGCAGGCCAAAATGGAAGAAAAAGGAATTTTTTTTTTCCTGTATGGGAAAGGAACACTAGGACCATTACTTTTATTCATACTATAGGCTTGGATTATCTCTAGAAACACTACTTACACACACACACAAATGTTTTATGTGTTTATTTAAATAAAAAATGGGCTGCACCAGATATTTTAAAAGTCAACTTTAAGGAACGTTTCTCTTTCTCTTACTGTCCAAGGTTTCTGTAAACATTAATACATTAAGATTCCTGGCAAATAACAGTGGCAACTCAAGTGAAAACAGGAGTAAAACGAAGTAAAATTTGAGGTGATTACATCAATACACCTCCTAATGTTTTGAGGTTTTTTCCCTAGAAATAAATTCCAAGTTGATGCATGTTTTCTCCAAGATTTTAACTAAGAAATTAATTTGTAGACTTGCATGCTGACTGCACTGATATTCCACAGGAACTCAAAATTTGAATCTTAAATCTTGTTTCATAAAGGCAAGTCTTCTGCAAATCTCCTGCACTTGATTTCACAAAGACCCAAGAGTGTTCCTGGTTATGCCCTATCTTCTTCCTGCCAAAGTCAGCAATGACTAAGAACACATTAGCACTACAAACACTCTGATATGAAACCCATATATTCAATTCCATCAACATACTCCCTTGCTAATTAATTTGTGACCTCTGCAACACACTCTGGGACTTCAATCTACAACCTCCTCCAGTTCCCAGTTCAGAACATAATTCATTCTTGACTGCAACATTGGTCTGGCTTCCTGCTTATTATTCCTTTATGTCCAAGTTCCCCAGGCTGTATTAGAATGTTTCAGCTGCATCTGGGATAAACAGTGTGATTACAGAAGCTCAGCTTTCAATTACAGGATTTCAATACCTCATATTTAATTTTAAGAACACTCGTTTTTATATTTTGCAGACATTTACACTAACAGCTGTGCTACTTCTGCTTTGCCTAGTCTGTCCTGAGTCAAATTCTGCTTTATTAAATTACCACCAAACTGAGTTCTGGTTGTGATGCTGCTTAAAATAGTAATTTAAAATTTGCACATTTAAAAGAATTTTTGAAAAGCAAAGACAAATAAATCAGTGCCCCAAAAGAGACCATGGTGGCAGAGGTGACAGATTAAATCCAAGCTTCTGTAGTATGTTCAACTGGATTATTTCAAGCTGCTTTATATTGAACTGTACACCATTTAGAGTGAAAAATATCCCATGTTAGATGTCTGAAGGTAAAGTTTGTGTTTATTGTTGAGTGATCTTTTGAATATTTGCAAATACACTTTCAATACTGTTAGCTACATTTTCATAACCATTTTGTAGGGGTATCCAACTGCCTTTAGAGATAGGGAAAAGATGTGTATGAAGAAAATTAAGCCACCTGCCCAATTTCATGCTGGAGATGCATAACAAGTCAGAAAGCCTACATGCATTTCAAATTTAGGAAGGGCTTTTTGGTGAGTATTTTTAGAAGTTTTGAGAACAGTTTGCCCTGTTTTCTTAGTCTGGCACTCTTGGCCACTACTGATGACAGGCTGGCTAGCCATAGCTTTGGCTGGCCCTGTACAGACATTCTCTTATTCAATTTCACGGATTATTTAGGAATTGTTCACTTCTGCACAGGAAACAGTTTGAAGAGAGAAAGCAACACTGTAAGAGAATGGAGCTGAGGAAAGAACAGAAATATGCAAAGAAAGAATACAGTTAGGAGTATATTGTGTGAAGAACTCAATGCCACAAATCAATCAATATGAATATTCTGATACTAGCCATTTTGCTTGCAAATTGTAAGGTTTGCCATTTATATCTTGCTTAATCATACTGACCCTTCTAGACAAACAAAACCTGTTTTTTTAAAATTATTTCTGAAAAAGAGCTCACCCAGTCCTTCTAAAAAGAAACAGCACTTATCATATCTTTATAAACATTACACAATACTTCAATAGCCTGTTATTTTGCAAACAGCAAAGTGACTAGCGTAAATTCAAATAAAGTAATGCCACGGCTGACATCAAGAGCTTTTCAGTCCCTGACTTTTGCTCACCTTTTCCAGAGGACCCTGAAATCGCTCATCATGATGTATGGAAAAATTACCACTTTCTGGTTCTAGAGCTTCTTTCTCTTATTCTTCCTCATCAAACCAGAAATCTCTTCCCTTCTGCACAATCCCTCAAAAAAGCAGTTTTAGAAACATGAAACTTATGTTCTCTGGTCAATTTAAAGATTATTTACACAGTTTGTACTTCCCACCAAACTTGCTTTACAAGAAAACTGCACGATGATATTGATTTGCAATACCAAGCGAATAACTGCATCAGTCTGAAAATCTGCAGCAGTCCTTCATGTTGAGGACATCGCACTACTCTTAAGAATTTTCAGACTAGTTTTCAAATCAAAATTAAGTAGCAGAAAAGTAATGATTTTTTTTTTTTTTTTTTTTTTTTTTTTTTTAAGAGCATTACAGTCACAAAGACTGCTAGGAACAGGCTTGTCTGTCAAATTCATTGCAATGCTAGATTCTCAAGCTTTCTGATTAATTCATACTAAAGATTGAGGCAGGCATTGGTCAGTGGAGAATGGTAGTTGTACATGCCCATGAATGATATGTCACCAGCTTCTAGATGCAAGACTCATGTTTATGATTTTCTGCATTACCTGCCTGCCAGACTTCTTTCAGTGCTGTAAAAGGTATTTTATCTTAGCGATAGACGTCTTCTTTTCATTACTTATTTTTAGGGAGCCAGTATCAGATCTTACATTGATGGACACTTCCTGCAACTTTTTTTTTTTCCTCCTTTTTGATAATATCCCCAAGCAAATGATATCTTAAAGAAATTCTACAAAAAGGAAGTTAAGACTATTGTTGGTCATATTTGTATTGTCTTCTCACTTGAGCATAATTCTACTTTCTTTTTTAGTCATTCTCTTACTTCTGCTATCAAGCACAAGGGAAAAAAACCAAGGCTAGAAGCAAGTAAGACTGACTTTATTCTTAACATGCTGTGTTAGCAAAACATGCTAACACTAGGCAAATGCAAAGCAGTCCCAATGCACCTGAATCCTGTCAAAAGCAGAGCATGCTGACAGTATCACATTTAGGAAGATCTGGAAGTTCAGTAAAGGTACAGAGCTATCCCTCTGCTATTCTGAACTCATTTTCATAGTTTCTTTAAGGAATCAAATCCTAGCCTGCTATTCTGATGCTGAGAAAGTAAAGTTTCTATTATCTTCATTACGTGTTCAATGACAGCAGACTGAAAGGCTTTCATCAAGTCTCATGTAGTAAAGAACAGAAAGCTGTAGCTTTCCACCTGGATGCCTGATTAGTCCTAAAATATCTTCAAAAACATCTGCTTTTAAAAATAGAAGCTGGAAGCACAGCTCTCTACGTAAATACAAAATGACTGTCTAATTGAAGTTCAAATGAAACTGATCCAAAACTGCCAAGCTACAACTACTTTGCAGATTTTTTGTCTTACTGACAAAAGTTACAAGTTATTTTTACATCTCTGTATTGGGTTTGCATGGCAAGGTATTGGTAGCAGGGGGGCTACAGGGGTGGCTTCTGTGAGAAGCTCCTAGAAGCTTCCCCTATGTCCAATAGAGCCAATGCCAGCCTGCTCCAAGATGGACCTGCCGCTGGCCAAGGCCGAGCCCATCAGCGACGGTGGTAGCGCCTCTGGGATAACATATTTAAGAAGGGGGTAAAAAAACCCACACACCTGCAGCTGGAGAGAGGAGTGAGAATATAGGAGAGGAACAACCCTGCAGACACCAAGGTCAGTGAAGAAGGAGGGGGAGGAGGTGCTCCAGGCACCAGAGCAGAGATTCCCCTGCAGCCTGTGGTGAAGATCATGGTGAGGCAGGCTGTCCCCCTGCAGCCCATGGAGGTTAACGGTGGAGCAAATATCCACCTGCAGCCCATGGAGCCCACACTGGAGCAGGTGGATCTGCCCAAAGGAGGCTGTAACCCCATGGGAAGCCCATGCTGGAGGAGGCTCCTGGCAGGACCCGTGGACCCATGGAGAGAGGAGCCCACGCTGGAACAGGTTTGCTGGCAGGACTTGTGACCCCGCGGGGGATCCACGCTGGAGCAGTCTGCTCCTGAAGGACTGCACCCTCTGGAAGGGACCCATGCCGGAGCAGGGGAAGAGCATGAGGAGTCCTCCCCCTGAGGAGGAAGGAGCGGCAGAAACAACATGTGATGAACTGACCACAACCCCCACTCCCCATCCCCCTGCACCCCTGGGGTGGGGAGGAGGTAGAGAAATCGGGGAGTGAAGTTAAGCCCAGGAAGAAGGGAGGGGTGGAGGGAAGGTGTTTTAAGATTTAGTTTTATTTCTTATTACCCTACGCTGATTTGATTGGTAATAAATTAAGCTAATTTCCCCACGTCAAGTCTGTTTTGTCCGTGACTGTAACTGGTAAATGATCTCTCCCTGTCCTTACCTTGACGCACGAGCCTTTCATTATATTTTCTCTCCCCTGTCCAATTGAGGAGGGGGAGTGATAGAGTGGCTTCATAAGAAGAGAAGAAGAATTGTCTATAGCGGGTTATGTCATGGACCTACCACTGATGCCTAGAAGTTCCTCCAAGCTCCTGTGCTCAGGACCTACACTTGCTCAGTTTTCCAGAAGGAGTTGGAAGTAGGAAGTCCACAACTGGGAATTTCTGAAATTTTTAAACAGAGGTTACATGCCTTGTTTAGGCAAAAGACATCATCTATTCTGTATGCAGCTGCAAACAACAGACTTTCGGAAATACTGTCTAAGCTAAAGAACTAGAAGTCACATCAGAAAAATAAAGGACACTAGAATATATGTATCCACTTAAGAACAGTCGCTATTTCTTGAAAATGTCCAGAGTATGTACCGCTACCTTATGCAGTTTCTTTAAAAAAAAGACCAGATTACTCCCTAGTTCAATTATTCATCTATTAGAAATCTGTAGATGCAAATGGAAAAGCAGCCATATGATAGCAACTTCAAGTATTTTTTCCAACTAAAGCTATAAGTGCAACCTAAATATTATATTTAAAATGCCATTCAACAACTAAATATAATGAGAGCAAAAGAGAATAAATAGAGAGCAATTAGCTATACCAAGAGAGAAAAGCTGCTCCTGAGTTATCATGCACCTGAAAGTAATTTTATCGGAAAATAAAAGTCAGAATGGGCCTCACAATGAGACGTTGCAATAACAGCATGCAATTTACATACTGCTTTTATTTAAAAAAAAAATCATTTGTCATCTTTAAGAAAGCACTAAATCGTTCTGGGTTAATTAAGATTCAAAATTATTAGAGAAGTGTATATATATACACACACCAAGCTACCAAAAAAAAAAAGCCATTTAGTTTGGTTAGTTCACTTTAAAGCAAAATGCATCAATAAATCTCTCTCAAATTTAATTGCATTTATGTCTATCTGCTGCTCTCCTAAAAATGATTTGGCAAACAAAAATTTTGTGAGGAAATCCAGTAAGTCCATTCTCTTCTCTGTTGTCCTTGCAGAGATTTTGAGCAGGCTGGGACATGTCTCCTCGTCTAAACTCTACCATAGTCCTCCTTTGCAAATGTAAATGCTGCATGAGAGCAGAACTATTTAATTAGCCCATTTAAACCTCTTAATATTTTAAATATGCCAGAATTTGGTCACAATGAAGAAAGCTTTTCCCTTGTGGCACAGTATTACCTTTATCTACTGTATTTCAGTATCTTATTTTCCATGCTCCTTCACCCCAATTAGGGCCTTACTGAGCAAGAACGTAACAATTACTGGGTTCTCTAGCCAGTGTAACATTGCTTCTTCTAAGCAACCTGTTGTAAAAAGACAAAAAAACCCCACCAAACCCCCACAACAAAAAAACCCTGCAACCCAAAAACCATCAAGTTATTTTAATCCAGTACCATGACAGGCAGTTGTTATCAGAGACTGTGATACACACCATGCTGTCAAACCATGTTCTTAGTAAATACATGAGCTAGAATTACAAGAGACACTGCTCTGCCCTTTTTAAAATCCAAGTCCATACCCAAATGCAAAACTTACATTTTTCCACAGAAGTGAAAAGAAGCCAGAGCAATGAAGAAGTGCAAAAGAGCTGCAACTTACGTTTGGCTTCAGAAGCTTCTACTACTTGAATTGTTTTTGCTGACATCTTACTTTTACTGATTAAAAACCTTTCCCCTCAGGTATCCATACTGGTTGTATAGTCTCCACTGAGAAGAGCAGTCTTTTGTATAAATATTAATATTTTGCACCTACAAAGGCAGTCAGCTGTGAAAAACAATTTTTCTTCAAACTTTATTTTGATTTTCTGTGGCTTGACCCAATATTGCATAAATTGAATTAGCTACAGGATTCCATTGGGATTTTAATCTTTTGTATGTTCATTGATATTTTATATACTTAATTATAAGGATAAAAAAAATATGCATTCAAAGTGTTTCTATACACAAACCCCATGCTTTAGGAGATATTGTGTGGCAAAGAACCTGCAACGACACTTTAAGATGTTGAGGAAAAACATGTCTCCAAAGTGAACTTTATTTTTTTCCTCTTTGTTGCACCAGACTCGAAAGAACAAAGTAACTTCTTGGTTGCCACTCATTGTTTCATGACTTACGCTGTTCACTTGCAGATTTTTGGAATTTGAGAGCAACTTAACTATTCAGACCATCTTCTGACATCCACATTTAACATAGCCGTAACATGTTCACAGCACTTGGTGAGTTATGGTCTGATGAAAAAGGAGGAAAGGGGAAGAAAAGCAATTTGGAAAACCCACAAGTATTGTGATTATACCAATAAAATCCTCAGAACTGACAAGTTACTGAATGTGTCTGACATTTGGAGTCAATATTTTGCTTTAAGATCTAACCATCAATTTCCAAGTTACAACCAGGAAATACATGGATCTGTGTCAGACATCAGTTAAACACTCATCAGATTTCAGTTACAAGCACCTAAACAAAGACAGGTTTAACTTGAATTAGTACCTTTCAACTATGGAACAAGTCCTTGTACTTGTGAAGTACCTTGCTTCCCAGTGCTAGAGTCTCAAAGATCTTTGATTAACATATTTGTAATTTGATGGTTTGCTATTTATATCTAAGTGTTAGAAAGTCTTAACCCCTCTTGCTTAAAGCTTCCAGAATTCAAAATTTTCCTCAAGCCCCAATGACATTCTGAATATATGATGTAACCTCCACATAGCTGAATATATATCAACCTTCAGTGTACAGGGCCAGGAATACAGGTTTGGAATACAGGAAAATATTAAAACTATTTTTTCCTGCTTGTTGAGATGGTATACTGTTTAGTGCAAGGACCACTTTATTTTTTTGTTTACATGGTACTCAGACCTGAATTTCTCTCTCAGATATTTAAATGCCACAGATTCCTCATAATACACATTTTACAAATGAGACATAAGTAGAAAAATTAAATAATCTTTTTCAGGGTAGTAGAGTCATTTGTGGGAAATTCCAAACGAATCCCACATCTTCGTATCCTTTTCTTTTCCTACTTGCATTTCTTTCTTCTACTGTACCAACTTAGGTACCTAGATAATACCCTAATTAGTGAGTGCACGTATCTATATCTATCTATATATCTCCACATTAAAAGAAAAAAAAAAAAAAGACCCCTAAATGACTACAAACCTGTGCATCCTACCATCTTTAATGTAAAGAAATCGAAAAGTCACTTTTGAACATGTCCTAATGGACTTTATACTGGTATCTCCAAGAGGCCTAGAAACTATTAAGACTAGAACATGCCCGGTGACAAAGCTGATTTTATCCCTACACCAGGATTAGTTTTATGTATCTGTATTTGTATGCAGCCTAGAGATGTTGGGTAGAGAGAAATACTGCATAGGGACAAAACACGGAACACACAAACGACTACGAGAAAAGGTACTAAAGATCTTAATCATCTTTAAAAATCACTTATTTCACCAATATGCTGCGACCAGTGGAAGTAGAAAGCTCACCCCCAGCAGGTTTGGCAGGAGAGGTAAGTATCTGATCATTCAATAGTACCCTTAAGCTGACTGCTTGAAAAGCAACACTGAACAGCCCTCAAAAGATCAATTCAATGATACTCAGCAAGGAGTATAAAGAACACAGATTCTGAAGAGAACACTACTGGGTGAAAAATTCATGGTCCTGCAGAGTGTGAGAAGACAGAGAAAGCTGAATGCATAGAAGAACGAATAGAAGAATGTTTACTGCAGTCACTTTTAGAAGACTGCAGCATCCAGTGTATAGGATACATATTTGTATCGAAGCACTTAGAAGCTATTCTGCTCTCCAACACCGACTTTCTGGTTGGGTTGGTGTTGCAAAAATCACTTCAGCTGAGGCTCTTTCCACTTTTTCTGTATGCTGGCCTTGTCAAATTAGCTTGCAAACTCATAAGCACAATGATTTGCTCTCAGAATTCACCTATGAAGGATGCTCAGGAAAGCTAACTCAAATGAAAATGAATTAAGTCTGAAGTCATACAGCATTAAGTCTAGTAAAGCCTCGCATAAATTTCTGAGAGACACCAAATCTTTCAACTTCACACCTCCAGTTAATACACTCAAGTTTTCCCAAGTCTTGCATTCGCTTTCTATGCATGTTCACCAGCAGTTTTCCAAACTGAATGCTTTAACAAAAGCCTAGATATACAAAATTACCGCTTTACTACTTAATTATTTATTATTGCTTTTACTGCTCCAAGTAGTACAAAGAAATTTCCATCCAAAAAAAGTTTCTTTGTCTTAAGAACTAGAATCAGAATTCCCTATTCTGCAAAAATACACCATATTAATATGCAGCGAACTAGCTGCAGCCCATCAAATTGACCTAGCACTCCTCCTCCATTTTAGTACGTCTCTCGGAAAGCCTTACACCAATAACCCTACTATATACTGACTTTCATGGACAAATCATTAATCTTCCCCACACTGCTTATCTCAGCTAGGATAATGTTTGATCTAATTCTAACAGATTTTCATTTCAGAACCAATTGTAAACCTCAGCACGGGATTATATACAACTTCAATGAGACAGTGTCATCCAAGAATCTGCTGACATGCACTTGTTTAGATTTGCAGTATTTTCCTTATGGGGGTGCGAGCTCAAGGAGAAAGGTTAGTTGAAAAAGAAAATTTAAAAAGAAGTGACACTTCTTTCCTGCTAATCATATTGGTATGACTATACATGAAATCTGACTTAACTGCTCATGGCATTTCTATTTACCTTTAGAAATTTCAAGGCAAACTCGGTGTTCTCTCTTTATAGGTGCTTTTCACTGTAACTAGTGTGTTGCAGCAATTAATGCAAAGCAAGAAAGCAGCTCTGTAAACCTGCTGACAGCCGTTTAATGGGAGAGGTGGCAAGTGGTGGACATGTCCTGGCAGTGTGCTTAATGGATACACAAACACCCACAGTCATCAGCCTAAAGTGATACTGGCAGAAAATTAACTGAGAGACACAAAGCTCATTTAACAAAGAGACCCACAGCAATCTGGACAATATAAGACTGTGTAAAGGTTGGGAGATGGTAAACGAGAAGATGCATTTCTTCAAGGAGATGGCAGTCTTTAATTTCACACGTCATTTTATTTAGCCTCGTTGCTTCAGTGCACAAACCATCGCCTCTGCTTTGCAAAGCAAATGCTTTTGTACAGATCTGTAAGCTCCCTGGACAGAGCATGTCACAGACTTGCTTGAATTAAAAGGAGATTTTCATGTTAATAACACTGCCACCATATCATGTTTTCTTCAGACACTTCAGAACATGGCTGTAATAGAAATGATAGTGTGTCTCACATTATGACCATTTCAAAACTCAAACCTCAACCACTGGCAGACCTATTGCAATTGCTGACAGAAAAGCAAACCAGTATATTGACTTATGCCAACTACTGGCATTGGGAAATAAAGGCCTACCAACAATGATTAAAAAAACCAAAACAAAAAACCATACTACATGTTTAAATAAGAAAAAAAGTTCTTTATCTATTCATGCTGCAGTAATAACCAGCAGCCCAAACAGGGCAGAGCAGCTGTTCTACCACACAAGGTATGATGTAAACAAAAGAGAACATGCAGAGGCAAGACTGCAGAAAGTATATTTGGGATATTACAGTGTACTTCAAATATTGTAATGAAATCACAAGTTCAAAGTCTTTTGTAACATTTCTGTGGGATTCTGCCTTTGTGGTGACTAAGATAAAAGATCAAACTACACTGGTTTGTGATCTAGTATAAAGGGTAATCATCCTGCTAATTAGTATTTTTAAGCAACTTTCTGTGCCACTGAGAGCATGCTTCTCATTGCAGAGTAATGGAATTTCAAGTCCATGAATCCTCTGCAATAATTAAAATGAGGAAAATATCAGGCCGTCTGTTTTCTGGGATCTGACACTTCCCAACACAGAACACACAATCTTGAGGTGACCTGTAAATCTACTACTCGCTCTATTCCTCCAGACCTTCTCTTTGAACTCTCTGTATACCAAGTGCTAGGAAAAAAAAGTCCATAAACCCCTAAATATTATAATGGTATAAACAGCCAGCACACCCTGAAGTTTTAGAATTACGCAGCTAATGGTAAGCCTTGACATCCTCCTCTCTTACATAACATTAAGAAAAAAAAAAAAAATGTTTTACATGCTGCAATAATAAAAAAAGGTTTTCCCCTTAGCAAAAAGAAACCTCCCTTCACTTTTTAAAAGTCATTTTTCTAATACAGGTCATCAAATCTCTAGTTGAGGATGATTTTATTCTTCAAACTGGGGAAAAAAAAAAAACCACCCCCTAAACCTATCCCACCCAATTATCTATGTGAGCCAAAAGTCTGAAGCTTTGTCCAATGCAAAAATACCCTAAGCACTTTCCAACCAAAATGTGGCCAGAACAAGATGACTACGTCATTTAAAAATCTCATCCTGAAGACAGAAACACACCACAGTTCAGAAAACATTTCTTCTAACAGCTGCTGCATTTTAATCAGCTTTCCCTGCACGTCCCTCAGCCGACCGTCCTACACGGCACCCTCAGCTGTGCCGGTATTACGGTGTGATGAACCACAACAGAAAACTGATCTGAATTTGGAAAAAATACACCACCTCCTCTCATCCCAAAGAACCTCACACACCAGAACAAGCAAGTTTTCGTTGACAATTTTTTTTTTTTCTCTGGTCAGCATCAAGTAGTTCCCAGCGCAGTTCCACAACAGAACTGGGGGTGGCAACACTGAGGAAGGAACAAACAACGGGGAGTTCTTGAACCTGTATCAATCACAGAAGAAACATACTCAGAAAC
Organism: Fregata magnificens; assembly: GCA_013389945.1. Lineage (NCBI taxonomy): Eukaryota > Metazoa > Chordata > Aves > Suliformes > Fregatidae > Fregata > Fregata magnificens. Next base: position 18,088 of record WAAD01024681.1, read on the forward strand.
CCTGGCTTCAGTTTCATATACCGGTAGAGTAAGCACTGCCACAATTTTCAGAGCAGTCGTGTTCTCAGTGTTTCAAGCTGTTTGCAAAATCCAGTAACTCAGTTATCTTTGTTTCAGTAGCTTTATAAGAAAGTTGTCTTAAATTAAACCCTATTCCTACAGAGGCATACATATTTTAATATCCATGAATGGTGCGATAACTTGGAGATAGTATGTCAACACCCTTCACCTCCGCCCCCCCCCATGCAGCTCAATCAATTTTCCAGTAGCAAAACTTTAGAACACCTTTCTTTATCCTTTGGTATGACAGTCTCAAATAAGACTTTCAATGTACTTTTCATTTAGAAGTAACTCTATAAACCGTAAGCAAGTATTACTGCCTCTCTGACACAGTTAAGTATTTCTACCAAACATTCTAAAATCAGCCACACGTCCTCCACAAATATCCCTTCTTTCATTTTTTAGCTAAAGGACAAAAATCCTGTCTTTGTAACCATGAATGTCTTTGCCAGAGGTATGATGGGAGCCAGCATTTTAGAAAGATTTAAAAGAGCCAACATTGACAATGCTTCCATCTGAAAGAATAAATAAATTATAAATGAAACCCTCCCGCTCCAGAGGGAAATCAGTTGCCAACATGGGTCAAAAATAAGTCTCCCTTTGCTATCAGTTATTAGACGGTTGTGCATTTTATGCTGCAGATAGTTTTTTTGCTTCTTTTCTTAGTAAAACCCCTGGATGCTTCCCACTCCAGACAAGGTTCTGAATGCAATCCAACTCGGTACAGTATTTTCCATGATATTCCTGAGCTTCTCTCAGGAATAATGAAGGGAATTCATAAATTTATTTTTATCTTCTGGCTTTCACTACTGTATTACTTTGGTTGGAAGGCACCTCTAAGCATTGCCCTGTCCAAAACATGTTAGAACATGTCATTAATGTTGATTCCTATTTTCTAGGATGCAGAGATGACAAAATCAAGACATCTCTAGTTATTCCTAAATTGACTTTCAGAGAATTTGACAATATATCCTTAGTTTGTAATTGGTTGACAAATCTAAAGAGCAAACTGTACAACTCGATAGCTTAAGCACTTCTTTGAGGCACAGTTACTGTTTAGCAGGTAAGAATGGGAAAGAGCAATGAAATACATGAAGTCTAACAAAGCACTCTATACCACCATTTGTCTAATTCTACATGACATATGACATCCAAAATTAAAACAAAATCAGAAAAATTAAGTTTAGACTGGAAAAATACTAGATAAAAGCAGCTGTTAAATCAGTAGACAGTACAGGCTTTCTAAAAGTGACTTACAGAAAAAGTAGTAACCTGAAACCTAACATTATGTCTCATGGGGATGGTTTTGTCTTTGAGATAAAAAAAATTGAACACATCATAGTGTCACTTCGCTGTCTGCTGAGAAATCTGTATCCCATCATCTGTCCAACTCAAAGGACAACACTAGGAGAAATCTGAGCAGTGACCTCCACAGCTTCTGAGAGATTATGTGATTTTTCTGTTCTTCCCTTCAAGTTAGGCAATAGCTACAAAGATGTGGAATTTTGTTTTCCTCCTATTGCTTCCACATTGTCAAAAAACTATACAAAAAGCTTTAAGAATAAATATACATTTCAGAATTTATCTTGAATCCCTGTATGCACAAAGGGAAGAGAGGCAGTTCAGTGTTTTCAAAAACAGGAACATTGATATAGTGGAACTAAGGAGATCAAGCTTTCAGACTGTATTTTAAAAGCACTGAATACATGGCTGGCTGGGCACACTAATAACTAACTTCAAATACCAGCTGAAGTAGCCCTATAATGGAAAGACAGCCTAACTAAATGAATGCCAAGCAGGAAAAACAGCTTATTTTTCCATTACTCCTATTTGCTTGTCCACAAAACCCACAACAGAAGTCTCCACTATTTGCCCTCTAATTTATCATATTGAACACTAATATACACAACTGGTGTAAGTGGAACTTCAGAACTATTTTGTGTACAAGGCTAATGACTTGGGTTGTATTTCTCAAAAAGTACCCTATTGTTTTGGTTGCTTTAGAAAGTATTACCCACTGTCCTAAAAATAAAGTCACAACTATTGAACTATTCTGAATCTGGATAAAACATATTTCTTTAGATTTAGGAGCACTACAGTAAACATTTGCTTTTTATTTTCCTTATATCCAGAACAGTGAGAATGACCTCGCTCTGTTTTTTCCATGTCCACATGAGTTATAAACCACAGCTGCAGTCCTCATTTAATTGTCTGAAGAACAACCTGGGATACCCAAGCATGTTCTCACTGGGTATGGCACAGTACTTCTGTTATAACAACTATTTTTTTATCTGAGCTCAACACACAATCCTGACTATGTTACATGATGCAAGTCAGAATGGAAAGAATCAAACCTTATGGCCCAGGTATCAATGCAAAGTCTAACAGATATGGTCAATAAAAACCGTTTTTAAACCATTATGGCAGAGTAGTAGGAATTACGAGATGAAACACTGCGTAGATTACAGCAGAACCCAAGATACATGTCTCAGCTCGGTAACTGGAAAGTCATTCCTGCTCTCAAAAAACTCCCACACTGCCCAAGAGCAAGGAAAAGCCATGAGAAGACATATGAGAAGCAAGAGAATTAGCAGCTAGTAGTGAAAACAACAGGATAATCTCTTGACCATATGCATATTAATTAGCATACTAGAACAAAGCCCAGTGCTGGCTGTCACTCAAGTTATAAACTATGTTTTCTGGGAGAAAACTTTGGGATAGAAAATATACAGAACACATGTTCTTTAGCCGTGATAGGAATTCTAGGATTTGTTATTATTCATAGTTGGTGACATGTCTTGGCAACCAGCATAATGCGAAATTAAAATTTCAAGTAAGGAAAGCAATGTGGCTTACAAGCTTTTGTTAACCATTCAAATATTTAACACATTAGTAGTAAGAAGCATGGTGACAGATGAGAAAGCTGGGGTTTCCTAAATGGAATTACGAGTCTACAGGACCATGATAGAGGTCCCAAAGCACAGAAACCTGCTTTGGCAGGTTGCTGCAAAACCAACAGATGGAAAATAGAGATTTTAAAATGTTATATTGTTTCACCTATTGTTACAAATTGCAGTGTATTTGAGTCGCATTTGGTGAGCTGGGAGATAAATACCATTCTCAACAGATACGTGGCTGTGTTTTGGAAAGGATACCACTCCACAGAGATGGGTTATGAAATATCACCTATAACTAACAAATACTAGTGTGTGCAAGAGAGATTATATAGGACACTGCTTCTGTCATTTGCACACTGGACATTAGCAAATGTTTTCCCCATGCATTATACAAAAGACATTCAAATAAACAGTAAGAATTGCCATACCCATGACGGTTGCTCATCGTTTTGGAAGGCACAGATGCAGCTACTTTCCCACTCATTTCTGTTAGTATGACATTAATGTACAGTAAAGGAAACTTCCGATAACAAGTGTGAAACAATCAATAGCAATTTACCTTAAGGGGTTGAAAATCTCTGCTCTAGTAAATCAAGCAGTATAAGCAATGCTTCATTCTTATAGAAACCCGTAAAAGGCAGCCCTTGGAGCACTTAAATGTCTTCTATAAGGGCAAAAAATGCAGACACATCTGAGAAATTGTTCCTATCGATTTCCACAAAAAGAGAATTCAAAATAAAGGATTGACAGATGTTATCTGAGCTTCTTGATAAGTACTTCTGTCTTTTAAATATTTTAAGTCCAATCAATTCAAGATGCTTTTGTACTGTAATTCTGCCCAGTCAGGAGACAAAACAGGGAACTGAACAAATACACCACCAGGGTCCAGCCTAATAAATGTAGTATGGACTTACCTACTCACAGAAGTTGGCACATGCTTTGAACCAGCAGAAACACTTCCTATTCCTCCTTCAGGAAGAAGGTGATTTTATTATGCCTAATACAATCATCAGCTTCTCTGGAAAACAGCCAACTCCATGTCAGCTTTCCATTAGAAACAGACAAGGCTAACACTTCACACCACCTATGATCAGTGGTCATTTAGTGGCACAGCTACCCTGCACTGCTTGAAGTACCTTCCAGTATGTAACGCACAGTAGCCAGAATTTAATGTTTTTTAAAGCTACATATCAAGGTAGTGAAAGATTACGACTTCTGCCACTCATCATGTGGACAGGCTGTTGTAGTGGGAGTCAGGGAAGGGGCGACAGCAATAAAATTATGTTTACATAAACACATGTAGTAATTTATATCCTTAAATGAAGGGTACCTTTATTTTGCTCACACAAAACCAGGAACATGCTTTAAAAATATTTCCTTCTTGCAATTTCAGTGTTTCTGAACCAAATACTGACAACATTTAATTGATTTGGGAGCAGTTTTCTGTATCATACAGATAGGTTAAAACAGTTCAACCAAGAACGTGGGCTTTGATTTTTTGCTGGTTTTCCCCCTCCTAATTCCTTGATATAGAAAACCAGAAAATGCATGCTTAGTTCCTAATAAAACATTATTTTCTCAGTTACAAAGCACTTAAAACCATGTAGATAGTAAAAAAAAACATTACTGAAAATTCAGTTCACATTTATGCCAAGGCTAGCTTCTGTACATACCGATCCCTTATATAGTTCACTTGTGTGTGTTCGAACCATTAATAGCTCAGGTTCAACACTGGATAAGATAAACTATGCTCACAGCATATATATGAGGACAGGTTTCCATTTAATTCTACGTACACTGAAGAAATGAATGCTATTTTGAGTGTAACACTTCCAAAGAGACTTTGTAGCTAAAACATTGATTTCCCTCCAATACATGTCAGCTTGAGGGCACTTTTCAACTAACGTGTTGATCCCTGAAGTAACTCTGATTTTTAAAAAGTGTTCTTGTATTACAGTTTAGCAATCACCTTCTCAAGAGGGCTCTCATTTATGGTGCATGACTTCATTCTGGACATTTTTCAAATTAGCTGACATTGAGATGCTACAGCTTCTCACAACGAGGAGTGCTATTTATTCTGTTAGCATGTGGTGCAACCTTTCCGCTGTCCATCGAGGAATACAAGAGTTACCAAGGGATGGTACCACGTCGTAATTATTTAGAATCTCCAACATTAACACCTTCATCACCACATTTTGTATATGGACAAAATTCTTCTGAATTCCATTTCCTGTTGCTTTCTTCCTGAGAATCTCTAGCTAGCCCTGTGACCTCAAACGCAGGACCAAAAATCACATTTAAAGGCAAATCACCAGGATTTTGAAAAACTATGCAAGTTATTATGCAACTATCCAAAGTAAAACAATCCAGGACAAACTGTAATCTGCTAACCAATGCAAATCAGTCAAGAAATGAGAGAGAGGCAACTCAGTAGGCTCCTCAGAGGCAGCGTTTGCAATGAAGGCCTGTTTCAACTCAGTTATGAAGTTACATGCTATCCCTTCAAGGCATATCACTGAAGAGGAGTGAATGTACTTTGGAAATTAGTTCGATTAAATCTCTGGCTTTACATTTAATTTAGAGAGGGCATTCTCTTAATTGCAAGAGCTTTTTCATGCTTTGCATGAAAAAGAAACAATTAGAACAATCTGAAACAAAAAGAGTGTGAAATTCCTCCACCATCTCGCATGCCATTGCGGCAAGTGCAGAGACACGTAACAGATGGTCAATTTAACTTACATTCTCAGTTATTAAACATTACCTGTAGGTCCATTAAACTGCTTTTCTACTGGAAACACTATATAAATTACTTACTACCCACAATGCAGAGGATTAACTTGACCTTTCTCTAGGGCATGATACATTCCTGCTCAAAGCCATTCAAATACAAAGCTAAAATGATATTAGCTGTTCTTCTAGTGTCAAATTTTACAGTTACATCTTTAGTAGGTGAGCTGGAGACTGTCAGTCATCCACCTTATTGTTTCTTTATGACAAACACCATGGAGCTAATGGATACTAGAAAAAAAGTACAGTGACAGATTAAGGTACTATAAAACAGTCATGTGAACCCAGGAATTGAAAATCCTGGTCAGTACAAGGAAGAGAGAAAAAGGCTGAAGTACTGTTTTACACTATTGCTATCTGTGCCTGTTGCATGCAATTTACACAACTTTTGCCTCTTCTTATAAACATGCTCCAGTAGCTCCTGAAAATGACAATACACAATACTGGACCACTGTTTTTAATCCTCTGCCTGAAAAAATTAAAATACTGAGAACTTGATCAAATACTGATTTTACCCAAAGTAATTGCTTGCCTTCTGGCAAGCTACAACTTATTAACTATGTATATCACAATAACCGTATGTAAATTAAGATGACTTCTGAAATCCATCATTACAGCTAGCCTAATTATTTGATTTAATGTATTCAGATCCCTGTAAATAGTATGGAGGATTAAAAGCTGTTTGTTATTATTAAAACCTCAGGTAAAACTACTCCTGCTCCAAACGACCACATTTTGGGAGGTATGAAAACAAATTCTCCTGTGCTTCCTATCATGTGGCCTTTAACACCTGGACTCTCAAGAAATGACAAACTTTTCATCAACTAGGATGAAATGTACTTTTGCTTGACTGAGCTCTAAGACACAGAAAGTTAGGTGAAAAGGAATACTGCTATGCAGCATAGAAAGAAGATTCAGGGATATATTTGGTTGGCATACCATTACGCATTTAGATATACGACCGTGTCAAAGCAAACAGAACTTTGACAACACTGTTCTTTCCACATAATGGTTTCCACACACAATAGCCCAAGGAAGCAATAAATATTCCTTGAAACAACCTGAATGATTAAAAAAAAAAAATCTAACTATACTTTTCCTCCTTCACAAATACTTATTTTGGAATAGCAAGTATACTTACTTAGACCACTTGGGCATCCTGCTCCTTCCCTGACAACCGTATTCTTTCAAATATGGGCAATGGGCACAAACTGAAACACAGGAGGCTCCATCTGAATATCAGGAAACACTTTTTTACTGTGACAGTGACTGAGCGCTGGCACAGGTTGCCCAGGCAGGTTGAATATCTCCATCCTTGGAGATATTCAAAAGCCGTCTGGACGTGGTCCTGGGCAGCCAGCTCTAGATGGCCCCGCTTGAGCAGAAGGGGTTGGATCAGATGACCTCCAGAGGTCCCTTCCAATCTCAACCCTTCTGTGATCCTGTGAAATATGCAGCAGTCTGTCCAACAATGAAGAATCCCTCTCTGAGTAAAGCAGTTCTCATTAATTGCTGAAGGAGCTATCTAGCAGTACTAAGACTGTATTCCTGATGCTACTGTTTGAGAATAGACACAAACAAAAGATTTGGGCAGCATGTAGAACATCAAATCAACAGCATCCGTGAAAATCACGGGTGATGTCTTATTGTCAGCTTACAGGAGACAATGATCTATATACCAACACCTACAAGTAAATATGATCTCTAAGAAACGGCTGCATTAGGGGAAGCTGCATCCCACCTGATGGTGATGATCTGGCCTCAACTTCATTCAGCTTTGTCATACCCTGGATGCTCTGCAGTAATGCTGATAGCCCAAGCCCTCAGGGAACTACAACTAGTGCTGAATATAGGAGTCATCATCATACTGCGAGTAGCACATGAAACCTGTCCATACCTCTACACTGGCTTCTCAGAGAGGAAATTCAGGTAGGATCTCAGATCTTATCTTTGTGAAACCCAGTTATCTGCCAACATGGTACTAGCAGGCATCTGAAGAGAACCGTGCAGTGAACCAACATACAACAAATTGCCTAAAGCAAGGGTGAAGCTCACCTGCATAGCACAGACTCTTCCCCACAGTCAATTCAAGTCTGTGTAATGAATTCCTACAGAAACTAAAACCACTGCAAATATTATCAGTATCTTCTCTAAAGGCAAGGTATACTTTGGTGATCTGGCTTTCACTAACGTAAATATATAGAGCAGAGAATAAAATAACGTATTAAATAACAGCCCTACAGGATTTACGTTGGGGAAAGAAAGACCAAACCACCCATAACAGATGTTAATCACATTGCTTAATTAATTTCAGGCATTACAATAAGGAGAACTATATATGAAACAAAAACCCATACCAAGGAGCTAAATTCGTTAGAAAATGCCACATTTGAGCCGACACAATTAGCAGTCCAGGACACTACGAAAACACTATGTTTGAGACAGACAAATAGCTATGCTGGAACACAATATCCTCTAGAAGATCATGCAATGCCACAGAGAATTAAGAGAGCACCTGTGCTCTTGCTGTGTAGAACATTAACATGAAGGGCTGCCAATGGCTTAGAAGCATTATTCTGTAGATATTTAAATACAGATAGACACACTTTAAACATTTCAGGCAAGAGTATTTGTAATTCTTACAATATTCCATAATAAAAGACAACAGTATCAAAAAAAAAAAATCCAAATACTTTAGTATTGACAGAGAGTTCATTTTAAAGAATGTCTCTGAATTTTTCTCAAAAACACCATGTAATATTGTTTAATTTCTCTCATGAATTTTAATTTGTTCCCCTTTTGTTTGCAAACACTCTCCTGTTCAAACAGAATTTTATTTATTTTTTTTGTTTCACATCCATTATACTGGAAAATAACTCTCATTTTTGTCTTGTAATATTGACAAGCACTAAAAGTATATGGAGTATATGTGAAAGATTTGAAGGCTTTCACCAAAACAAATTCACCAAAACAAATTCACCAAAACAAATTCACCAAAACAAATTTCCCCAGGGAGGTAGCCATGGCACCAAGCCTGACAATATTCAAGAAGCGTTTGGACAACACTCTCAAACACAGTGTGAATTTTTGGGGTTGTCCTATACAGGGTCAGGAGTTGGACTGGATGATCCTTGTGGGTCCCTTCCAACTCAGGATATTCTATGATTCTATGATTCTATGAAATTATTTGCATGTTTATACTTCACGAAAAACAGGTATTGTATCCCATATTCTACATTCAATACCAGGGTATGGCAACTGATATATTAAAGCAAATATATCTATAAGAATCTCTGGTCTTCAAAATGGGCAAAAACATCTGTTTTCTTCTCTTCACATAGAAAATACTTTATAGATATACTTAATATTAACCACACATTCATTTTGTTTAGCACAGTTAAGAGCAACACTCAACTCCATTGTTACTCTTCGGAGCTACTGTCTTGCTTTGGGATTTATCGCACCTGTGGTCACAATAATTGATGCCATCTTCCTCACCACCATTCTCATCTTTCAGCTAATGAAAATTTCACTTTTGGAACAATGCTTTATAGCCGTACACCTTTAGTAATTTTTAGCTTCTTTTAGCAATTTTATCTGTTAAAATTTTTGTATTGTGCAATCAGTATAGCAAAGACAAGTGCCATATGCGAACTGAAGAAAAAATGATGGATTATTTAAATGAGAAATTCACAGCAGAGTAAAAGGAGGATGCAAAAAACAAATGGATACTGTGTATATGAGAATATTTAAGTATTATGAAATAGATTTAAATGCTATAAAAGTAGTGTAAGTATCTTTTAATCTGCTGCTCAAAAAACAAAAATAAAATGTACAGTTTTAATTATATTATCATAATCAATGGGAAAACTACTTTGAACTATGCCTACTTATATCTGCAGATAGGAGATTTTCATAAAGGAGAAAAAGTCCAACTTAATATTGTATGTTGAGGTTCTTATGCAAATAGGAATTTTTTTTTTCTTTTCTTTACTGTTTCACTAAACAATTCTGTAAGGTACATTGTCTACATTCCACATCTGAATCATACCTTCCAGAAGAGAAAACCTGTTAGCAGCTAGGACGTACATTCACACGCAGCAGAATAAATACATGCTAGAGACAGCACCAGACAGAACTCACTGCAGAAATTTTATTTTGATTTGCCAAAGGCAACTGAAATACAGATTTATTTCCAAGAACTTGAACTAAAACTCCAAATAAAGCATCTGATACAAATTAATTTCCTTACACCAATTCAATAGAGGCAAAGGGAAAGGTCTGTGTCAGGTTAACAAATTAAATTTCTACTAAGAAGCTTCTTAAATTGAGAAAAATCTGATTAATGGAATCCATGCAAGAGTCAATAGCTTCTACTATGGCCCTGACACAGGACAGTGCATCAATAGACCTAATATTCTTTTACAAATGTCTTCAGCATTATGATGCTGTCACCTTCCCCCTTCTGTTTTCACCTCTCATTCTCCCATTCATTCACTGTCACATCCAACGTAGCTGATTAATTCTTATTTCACTAGCAGCAAGAGAGATATTTTCTACTTAGAACTGTTGCAGCAGTAGAGGACACATTTCAGGCCACGCTCAACACATTTTCCCCTCCCTTTTTAAACAGCTGCATGACCTACAAACATGCTTGATGAGCCTTTTGCCAGGGGAAAAAAAAATAAAATAAAATATGTATTTATGTATGGCAGAGAATATGCATAAATTAGAGAATGTCCTCTTGCAAAAGTCATCCAAAATTCCAGTAAGAGCTGAACTATAAACACATTCTGTTATTCTGTCCAGTGTTTTGCATCTGTTGTTAGAAATAAGTTAGAAAGCAGATGAAAAGGTATTTTACTGATAAAACATTCTCATTACTGCAAAGCACAATGATCACTACCAAGAAGAAAATGTTCCAGCACTTACTGCTAGAAAGGAGAGTATCTTCAATCAAGGAATGAAACTTGAAATGAGGAATATTTCCTCTTTCTACTGAAATTGGGATAATTGTCACTTATTTCTATGGAAACATAGTCAAAACAGAGGGGGAAAAGGGTCTGAAAAACATCTCTATATAACTGTGAGGGAAACAAATATAAATAAATGTGTGTACACACACACACACTCTTCCTTATCTCTCCTAAGTCAGCCACAACAGTCTAATATCATTTGAAAACCAGAAAGAAATCTATTTTATCAAATCATGCCAAACGCACAGTCTTTGGAAAGAAGTTGCTCTCAGAGTTAAAAAACAACACATTATGCCCTAAGAAGAAAAAAAAAAAGGCAAGAGTTGCAATGGTTGGCTGCCTTCAGTGTTTTCAGAAGCTATTACAACCTACATGGTTTCACAGGACAAGCATGGCTTTTACAGCCTCAGGCAGAGCACCCTTCCCCAGTGCCACCTATACTGAGTCCTGCACTTCCATTTCTCTGACAATTCTCTGCTTTGATGAATGCAAGAAAATTTGAACACTTACTAAAGGATCTACTATTCAGAAAGCAAGTAAAGGAACATTTCTTTTTAAAGCAGCTTACTTTAATGAATCCAAAACATG
>WAAD01024682.1:19467-43313 GCA_013389945.1 Fregata magnificens
CCTCTGAATGGCATCCTGTCCCTCAGGCATGTTAACCGCACCACTCAGCTTGGTGTCATCTGCAAACTTGCTGAGAGTGCCCTCGATCCCACTGTCTATGTCATCGTTGAAGGTATTAAACAGTACTGGTCCCAGTACGGACCCCTGAGGGACACCACTTGTCACCGATCTCCATGTGGACATTGAGCCATTGACCACTACCCTCTGGATGTAACCATCCAGCCAATTCCTTCTCCACCAAACAGCACATCCATCAAATCCATCTCTCTCCAATTTAGAGAGAAGAATGTTGTGGGGGACCACGTCAAAGGCCTTACAGAAGTCCAGATAGATGACATCCGTAGCTCTTCCCCTGCCTTAAGCTCTACTATTATGGAAAGAAATGCCAGCGTAGTTCAGGTATGTTTAGACAATGTTGTTCCACAGCCTCTCTGACATCTTTGTCCCTACTAGTGTAGTACATATAGCATTCAAACCGCAACTTTGGCACTTGCTTCCTCACACACAGAAATATGGTCCTCACGGCTGCAGGAGATTCATCCCATCCAGATTCATCCCAGAAGTTCCTGACTGCAATAAAATAGTGGTGAAGCTCGTGTTGTGTGAGAGCTGGCTGCACTATAAAGCTTTGGAGAACAATGCAAGTACAGCATAAATACTTGGTCTATTCACTGAATGACTTGAAGGGCTTTGTTGTCTTCAGCAGGAATTTCCACCTGATTCTCTGGGACAACTTAGGATGACCTAAACCCTCCAGCAAAAGTCTATATCTCCAGGGAAGGCCTGATATAATTCACTGTTGTTGTTACCGTTAAGTAACCTTGGTAGAAAACTTACAGCTCTGTGTTTGTGTGATTAGAAATCCCATTGAAATAGTTGGTGTTTTAAATGGCGTGAACGTAATATATTTGTTTCAGGAGGTATCAGTGGCCAAATACCAAGCCTGGGTAACTTCAGCAGGTGGCTTATTCCCCGGTTATTTGACTGGACAGAACTGGTTGAATCAGGTTGGTTAGCTGTCAGGCAAGAGGTACATCTGGCTAATGGTCTCCCTTTCTCAGTTGTTCATGAAGCAGAGGTAATGCTGATGAGTGGATAGATTGACATGTAAGGTTTGTGCTGATAGCTAGCCAAATTGAGACTAGGGTGAGAAAGAAAACAGCATTCTAAATTTCCCGGCATCGCTCAGCCACGCCTAGGTTTTTGCGAAGAAACGTGCCTTTTTCTATTCTGTAGAATATTATATTGATATACACAACTTGTAAGCTGAAAGAGCCCTAGACTGACAAAATATGAAGCCCTTCAAGAGGTAATACTCTAAGAGTACCATTTGTTTAATTAAGGAAGTTTCTGAGTGAGGTTTCTCTCTTGTCTGGAAGAGTACTATGTTCATGTAATATTAAATAAAAGAATGTGCTGTATATGTTTTAAATACCTCCTGATTTTTTTTATGATAACCTTATGGAAACGTCTTTATCATCCTTTCAATTATGACATTTAAATATAAACTCACAGCCAGCTTATTCCAAAAGTTCTGCTTTTAGACTTCATAATTACTTACTCAAATGGGTATGAATTGCCCTAATTATTTACGTGTTCATGCATAGCTTCGGACATTGGAAGTTTTTCTTTTTCCTCCTTGAGAAGATTAGTGAGGTACTCAAAAAAGCAGGATGACCTGTGCTAAGGATCTGTATCTTTACTCCGTGTCGATGCATATGAACAGAGCTCTCCAGGCTCATCTTGGTGTGGAGCAGTCCCTGTTCTTCAAGAACAGAGAAAGATTAGAGTCACCATGCTACATCAGATCTTTAGAATATATGACATATTTATCTTTGATCTTTGAACTCAGGAACTTCTGACACCTCACAGGGAGATGAAACATCTCTATGATGCACCCAGTCAGTTATGAAGAATCTTGGCAGTGGTATGTGTGGGGATGATGCCACCTTGACTGGTCAGCTTGTGCCTCTAGGGGAAAGGTTTTCTTGCACTTTCTTCAACATCCATCGTGATGTATGATTATACTGGTCATAAAACTGACTAGTATCTATTAAAACTGCAAACACAGTTCCTTGGATCTGAACTTTCTGAGACAGCAAAACCTGAAAGCCAAATGCAGGATGTATGGTGTAATAATTCCTTGTAGTTGTCTGCTCTTTGGTGTTTTGATTATCCTTTATTGGGATGGTCCCTTTGATTGTCAGTAGCATCTAATAGTATTCTACTTATATTTAGCTGAGAATGAAGATTTATTTTAAATTACGGAGTAGCAGACTTCGGCACAGCCCTTTAGCAGCCACAGCCTGTAAGTATAATGTAACAGCCTACAACACACCTGGTTCAGGCTGAATCTGATCTTTGTCAAATGCAGTTTGAGATTAAGCTTCACCAGATAAAAACTTTCAGGAGACAAATATCAAATTATTTCCTCTTCAACCAAAACACCCCTATTCTTTGGGGTTGTCCTTGGATTTATTGGTGTCGTCTTCCAAAGTGAAGTTTTTTATGTATTTACAAAGATTTATAGGTTTCTCTTTGGCAGACGGTATCAGTTAGATTTCACCTGGGACAAAATGCTCCTTTGACACATGCCACACCACATTAGGCATCTCAGTATGCAGCAATTCATATGTTCAGTTCATTTGCTGGATAGATAAGAATGTCAAATGGGAAATTACAAAATGACAGAATGGTTGAGGTTGAAGGCACCTCTGAGGATCATCTTGTCCAACCACCCTGCTCAAGGAGGATCACCTAGACCCTGTTGCACAGGACCGTGTCCAGATGGCTTTTGAATACCTCCATGGATGGAGACTCCAAAACCTGCCTGGGCAGCCTGTGCCAGTGCTCATTCACCCTGAGTGCAAAAGTGTTTCCTGATGTTCAGAGGGAACCTCCTGTGTTTCAATTTGTGCCCATTGCCTCCTGTCCTGTCACTGGGCACCACTGAAAAGAACCTGGCTCCATCTTCTTTACACCCTCCCTTCAGGTATTTGTACGCTTTGATCCCTCCTGAGCCTTCTCTTCTCCAGGCTGAACATCCCAGCTCTCTCAGTCGTTCCTCAGAGGAGAGATGCACCAGTCCCTTCATCATCTTCATGGCCCTTCATTGGACTCTCTCCAGTATGTCTGTGTCTCTCTTGTACAACACTGGGGAGCCCAGAACTGGTGGTGCGACCTCACCAGTGCTGTGTAGAGGGGAGGGGTCACCTCCCTTGACCTGCTGGCAACACTCCTCCTNGCTTTGATCCCTCCTGAGCCTTCTCTTCTCCAGGCTGAACATCCCAGCTCTCTCAGTCGTTCCTCAGAGGAGAGATGCACCAGTCCCTTCATCATCTTCATGGCCCTTCATTGGACTCTCTCCAGTATGTCTGTGTCTCTCTTGTACAACACTGGGGAGCCCAGAACTGGTGGTGCGACCTCACCAGTGCTGTGTAGAGGGGAGGGGTCACCTCCCTTGACCTGCTGGCAACACTCCTCCTAATGCAGCACAGGACACTGTTGGCCTTTTGGGCAAGGGCACATTGCTGGCTCATGGTCAACTTGTTGTNTCCCAGCTCTCTCAGTCGTTCCTCAGAGGAGAGATGCACCAGTCCCTTCATCATCTTCATGGCCCTTCATTGGACTCTCTCCAGTATGTCTGTGTCTCTCTTGTACAACACTGGGGAGCCCAGAACTGGTGGTGCGACCTCACCAGTGCTGTGTAGAGGGGAGGGGTCACCTCCCTTGACCTGCTGGCAACACTCCTCCTAATGCAGCACAGGACACTGTTGGCCTTTTGGGCAAGGGCACATTGCTGGCTCATGGTCAACTTGTTGTCCACCAGGACTCCCAGGTGCCTCCTCTGCCAAGTTGCTTTCCAGCTGGGTAGCTGCCAGCATGTAGTACTGGTTATTCCTCCCCAGGTGCAGGAGTTTGCACTTCCCCTTGTTGAACTGGATGAGGTTCTTGTCAGCCCATTTCTCCAGCCTGTCAAGGTCCCTCTGGATGGCAGCATGACCTTCTGGCATGTCAGTCACTCCTCCCAGTTTTTTGTCATTCACAAACTTGCTGACGGTACACTCTGCCCCATCATCCAGATCATTAAGGCTAGTTACTTGCCTCCAGCTAGACTTCATAACCGTGATCAAGCAGATAAGCAATGAAGTCAGGTTAACGTTTGCTTGATGATTGTTGTTAAATCTGAAGGAAAAAAAACCCCTAAAAGCGGCATAAACCAAATGTGAAGGGCTGTGAGCTAAAACACAAAGCATGATACTGTTTCCAAGTCGTCTTGATAGAAGCAAAACAGCCACTGTGCAAGATAGTATTTTAATGAATAGGCAGTGACTTTCTTTTCTGTTTGTTAATATTTTCAAGAACATTAAGAGCGGAAAACAGCCGCCTTGTAGTTAAGGGTAGTCCTTACCTGGGGAACGGGGGGATTCTTCCACTCACAACCTTTATAAACTTCACTTGTCACTTGGTGGATTGCCTGCTCTGGAGGCAAAATGCAAATGAAGGTGTGCTGCGCAGGTAACTACAAACCTCCTACAGTACTTGTTACAGGGTGTAACAAGATACAGCCTGTAGAAATGTGTTACAACATGCAATAAGTTTCCATAGGGGCTTTTTTTTTTCTCGTTTCCTTTTAAGCTAATGCTTGAACTTCGTACAGATTTCTTTTGTGCCTTTGTAATAGGCCTCCCCGGGGGTTTCACTGGCTATTGTCCACGTCTCCCAGAGGATAAGGTTGCACATTAGGCTGATCACAAAAAGGGGTGCATTGGAGAAAATTAGAGTATCCTTTATAAAGTGTTTGTCTTTTTTTTTTCTTCTCTTTTCTATCATTTAACAACAAAATACGCTTATCTTCCCAGTATCGGCTTGATAATGAATGACCTATAGCATTGCTGTTTTGCAAGGTATTGACCTCACTTTGTAAGGTATTGTTCTCTAAACTTCATTGCGTGAAACATATGCATGTGCATGAACAAAGAAATCTGCCAAAAAAATTTCTCTTGAGAGCTCCACCACCTGAAAAGCATTTAAGATGCCTCTGTCCATAGTTCTTTAATCTGCTTTGTGAGGAATTCAAATTACAGAAGTCTTTGTCTACCCACAGGCACGTCTTCATCTCAGTGGCACCCCGGTGAAGTGCTGCTGTTACGATAGTTTTGCAGGTGGCTTTTTCACAGGATCACTAAAAACTGTAGAATAAGATAGTGAACATTGTTCTTTCCTATTGTTAATAAGGATTAAAGACACATTACTTAAATGCAGGAGTTTATTTAACTTTTAATACATACGAGTTCAAGGAATACTTTTTTCTACTTGTATTTTCATACTGATGCAACTGAAAGCAATTTTGCACAGAAAGAAAGTAAATGTAAGTTTAACTCAGATATAAGTTGCCATTATTTGTAGACTATATTGCTAAAGAAATAACTACAATGCTATGATATTGTTTTCCAAAGCTATCAAAATACTAGCTTATAGATCATCTGGAACAGCGGATGGAGAACATTGGTTCCTTCCACTTCATAATGATTTTGAAGTGCCCTAAAAATGCAGTGGTAATCCTGAATTTGAATCTGATCTTTTGAACAGAATTTTCCTGCAGAGCTTGTATGTGATTGGCATGCCTTTTGTTGGAAGTGCCTGCATCCAAGTGATCTTTTACTGCCAGAAAACGAGAAGAATTGAAGACCATACCAAAACTTTTTTTTTTTTCCCCTTTTAGAGCACCAGAATAATAAATAGGTTTTTTTATGGAATTCTCCAGTATAAGGAGCTTCTGTAAATCAGTGTAAAGTTCATGAACAATTTGCACAGAGGGAATCTGATACATGCTGTGCGGCAGATGTTGCCTGTGTCCTACCGCTTCTTGTTGGGCAAGGCAGATTCTACAAATGCAGTACCTGGTAGCAAAATTATTTAGCTTTGTCAATTGCGTCCTTAAAATCAGGATGCACAAGGTATGGTAGGGGTGGAAAGGCTGGCTTCCTGCTGTTTTCCAGGCTTCGATTGTTGCTGGTGTATGTGGTACATCATAGAAGTTGCCTGTTTTGCTTATACCCACATGTGCTTCTGTAAAGTACTAGCAGGACAGTGTAGGAACTGTTTTAGTTTAGAGGTTTGTGCATATGTATAGTCACCATTTCTTGTTACCCTGGTGGAGAGCTTTTCTGGTGTGCACGGCATCAGCTCTAGCAGGTAGTGGTGAAGTAGCACCACAAGGCCACGGTGAGAGATGTCCCTGTGCAGGCACGACAGAAAACGGTCACCTCCAGCTGCAGAAAAGCTAACTAAATGAGTGACTGCACGTTTTCAGTGGGGAAGAAAGGCTTAACAGCCATTCCAGCAGAATTCAGTGAGTTGGTGCCTCCAGATCCCAGGCCCTGCTGCCTCCCGTTGTGATTCCCTCCTGTAATGCTGCCCCATGTGTAGCTCCCTGCCTCCCCTCCTCCCCACAGACATGGTCTTCCCCTTTTAAATCACAGTACTGCTGCCATTTTGTAGCAGCTGAGCACCACGGCCTGGTGTCCACGTGCTGTGTGCCTAGTTCCCGTGGTGTCAAGTCAGTGACTGCTGCAGGCAGTGGGCTAACAAGGTATTGCTGGAAGCCAGTGGTGGTCCAGAGGTGAGATCTTGACTCTGGGCAAAATGCCCATTGACGTCAGCAAAGGCAGGATCTCGCTGAGAGCGTGCGGTCCAGAGGCTGAAACCGGGAAGCTCTCTCAACGTATCTCTCTGGTTTCCCTTTGCCTCTGATATATGTATTATTTTTTAGTTTATTCTCTTCAGAGCTCAGTAAGAAGCAGCTTTCTGTCCCATGAAACTTTTCAACACACACAAAGCATTAGAAAACAAGTGTGAGCAAACCAAAGCATTACAAAACAGAGGTAAAACCAAGAATTTTACAAAAAATCAGGGTAAGCCAGGTATGAAAAGGGTTCAGGAGTGATCCAGAAAGTCAGACTTACTATCCAGCAGATTTGTAGAAACTATAGCAGGCAGCAGAATTAATGAACAAATGGATAATTAGAATCATTAGGAGGCACCAGCATTACTTCTTTAGAGAAAAAATTGTCACAGAGGAGCCAGTGAGCATGTGGATAGGTATAGTCAACATAGTGCACTTGAATTTTCAAAAGGTTTTGATAGGATTATCAAAAATTTTTAAAGAAGCAAAGATGTCTTGTGATTAGAAGGAAAGACTTCTTATGGATTAATGATTAGAAAGCAATAAAAATATATCGCTGATTGATCAGTGGAGAGAGGTTTCCTGTGAAGTCCTTCAAGGATCTTTGTTGGAATCTGTGCTATTCAACCGCTTCAATGATGACCCAGAAAGAGACTGAGTGTGCTGATAATAGAAAATTATTCAAGGTAGGAAAAACTGAAAGTTGGCTACAGGGACTTACAGAATGCTCCTAATTTACTCTGTATTGGTTGAAAAAATGATTAGTTGAATTTCTGTCACTGTATGCTAACTAACGTCCACAAAAAAACCACAAATTATATAAATGTCTATTCTGATGAGCTCCAAATTAGCTATTGTTTTCAGAAAAGAGAACTTGATACTGCAGAAACATCACAAAGCTGTCAGCTCAGTAAGCAATCATGAAAGCAAATAAAAAGTGGGATTTTGATAAGAAGCCACCACTAAATCTGCCTGCAGTTCTGCCTACATTTCAAAAAGGACTTAGTGGAAGGTGAAAAGGTGTAGAGAAAAGCAGCAAAAAAGGATCAAACGCATCAGAATGACTTCTGTAAAATGAGAGACTATATAAACTGGGATTTTTCTGTCTGATTAGAGACTACTACTGGAGCAGTATAAAGTCAAGAGTGGTATGGGGAAGGTGGGTAAGGAAAAATTATTTGCAAGTCCTCATAAGTCAAAAACAAGGGAAAGATTATCTGTCACCATATCTAAAATAGAATTACTTTTTTCAATTTTAATCAATGTGTAACAATGTTGTGAAACTCCCAGCCATAGGATCTTGCAAAGCCTAAAGATAGAAGTGAACACAAGAGAAAACTGAATGTAACCACAAAGGTTAGGTTCAATGTTTGCTGTTAAACACAGTGAACCAGGTGCAATCTCCAAGTCAAAAAAAGCCTTAAACAACAGACTGCCAAAAGCTGGGGCAGTGCATGAGGGACAGACCTCCGAACTTGCTCTCCTCCTCCCCTAAGCATCCTTTATCTGCCGCTGATACTGGAGACCCATCTGCCGCAGCACTGTCTCTTCTTATGTTCTGTACACTTCTGCTGAAGGGTCAAAGCAAGAGCCCTGGCCTTCCTGTAGATGGGCTCAGTGATGCTTGGAAACTTTGTCTTGGACTTAGGGACCCCAGCTTCCCACTCTTTGTCCTGGCTGCCTCAGCAAAGAACGCCAATCCAGAACATTCACGGCCAGAGAAATTTCCTTCCAGGGCACGCGTTGACATAATTGCCATTGAAAAGGATGGGAGTGGGGTTGAGAAGAGGTGTATGATTGCTTTTACCATCTGTTTCTCTAGTTGTGTCAAGAAGCAAATTCAGTGGGAAGATTTTTAGTCTGTCTTCTGTGATACAGAAAATAACTTTGTTTATTTTACTTACCTTCCTCTTTTTAATTTCACTCTTGCCCCTGTTCTTTCAATAGACCCACCTTTATTTTTCTTTAAATAGTCTTTATCAAGCAGAATGTTTGATTTATATGTGGTTTATATTATTATTTTGCACCTTGCCATATTCTTTGCTGTTTGTGCACTGGTACAGAATGTCTTTCTGTTACAGATTATCTGAAAAGGCTGCTCTGCCCTGTCTTCCTTTCACATTTCATTTTTCTCTCTGCTTCTGTAGATGACAAAGTCCACAACGGAAGGATCCAGCCAAACGTGCCTAGTGCCACAACCAGGCCTGTCAGATGGAATACCTCAGGTCAGCCTCCGATTAAGAGACAGTGGTTCATGTTGGAAGGAGATGGATTTAACAGATGAAATCTCCTTCATTAACAGTGATGCATTTTTCTCCAGGTGAGTGCTCCTTTTTTGTCTCTGTGTGTGCATGTTTGTTTGCTCTGTACCTGCACGTCCAGCTCTGAGCATTTTGAACACTTCTTTTTCCACTGATGCTTACAAAGTCAGTATGGTGGGATGTAAGGCAAATTGATGTGCATACCCCTGTCGAAGCCACACATTCCAACAGGTTCCTTACAAAGCCACCTGTGTGCTTTAGTTTCCCTTTCCAATATAAACTTTCAAGCATATGAATGTGGCCTGCTTGGTGAAGGAGTGCAGATGGACAGGACTGATGTAAGATCAGGCACTAGAAATTACACCGACCACAAGATGCAACCGAAATGTAAGGTGTCTCCTCTGAGTAATTAAGCGTATTTCATCTGCCCAGTTTAAGGCTTAACAGATGGCTAACACTATTCCCATTCTCAATCCAAAAAGGAAGGGGCTTTTGAGGGGTTTTATCTTTCTGGCAGGAATGATGATAGTACTAGTGTTGCTTAAACAAGACAAAGAATAAAAGAGTATCTATAGAGTATCTGTAAGAGCGTCTATCTGAATTTATCTATAAGAGTCTATCTGTCTGGACCATCTATAAGAGTATCTATCTAAAAGAGTATCTTGAGTTTTGATTGCTGACACTTTGTTAATGAGATGAAGAGGTAATGGGCAGTTTGGTTCCTTGTAAAGTCCTTCCCTGAACATCAGACTGAACCAGTATCTTTTTGTTGTTCTCAGGATATTGAATTGAGTCTGTCATTCCCTTTCTTCTTGTGTCTAGTGCAGCACATGAAGGATTCAGGTTACTGTGGGAAATTGCTGTATGCTACTGAAATATGGGGTTGGCCTAATGTGGGAAATAGTGCTATTTACATGTCATGAAACACGACACCGCAGTGTCTCTGCATACCAACGCAGAACACAAAGCAGAGGCAGTGCTGCCAGACACGTAACTGAGTGACTTCACTGTGTAAGCAGGAGACGGGTGCTATTCTCAGCACGAGCGCAGACAGACAGACAGCACTCGGCTTACGAGACGAGTTAGCAAATTATGCACTAACACCAAATTTTGGTTCATAATAATGGTGGGATGAGTTAGGAAATCATGCACTAACACCAGATTTTGATTCATAATAATGGTGGGACGAGTTAGGAGATCATGCACTAACACCAGATTTTGAATCATAATGACAGTGGTGAAGCATAGATGTCAAATCTGGTTTCTAGTCCTTGCAGGCACACATGCTCTTTAACTTCTAGCTTTGTCAGCTGTGTGGTTTACTGTCCCCAAGCATGCCCCCAAAACTCCTGCAGCCAGAAGACATCAGGTTTGTTTACACATCTTCATTAATCCAGCTCCTTTTGACTGAGATGAGTTAGGAAACAATTACCAAAGCAGGTCAGCTGGCAAAACTGAGAAGGCAATACAGTTCTACCAGCTAGACAGGACCAAGCAGGTGGGGGTGGGTCAGAAGTTACGGCCTTTTGCATTGGTATGCTGGAGCTTGGAGAGAGTGCGCTCCTGCCCGTACTCCACTACATCTTGCGAGGTGTAAAGGGAAATCAAGTGCTCGAGAGTTGAAACAAAGCACTGCTGAGTCTTGTGTCTGGGAAGGTATGTGTGACTGACGTACTTTATGAGGTGCCCCAAAAAATTGTGATTCTTTTAGGAGAACATTTCCCAAAAGATGTAATTATTTGCTGTAGGAATTCATACTTTCCCGTCAATGTGTAATTCCTTAGAAGAGTACTGCTGAAGTATGGGACAGTTGGGCCAATACTGGCTCAGGACATTAAGCACCAAATGAGATGTGTTTGTAATTAGGCAGAAGTCTAATCTCCATGCTCCGGCCTTGAGATGAAAGATGTCTGCATCTCTAATTTTATCTAGGAAATTAATAAAATTAATAAGCTGTAGAAATTAATTCTCTTGTAATCCCATTTTGTTCAAGAATGCCCTAGTTTTCTGTCCTGTATCACACTTCTGTACGTATTTACCTAATTGGGTTGAGTATCTGCACTGCTGCTAGCTTCCAGTACTTTTCTGTCAGTGATCTACTGCTGCTGCCGAAGGAGGAGTAGGTAGTGCTTGCTCTTTTCTACCCAGCTCCAGGGTGGCAGGTTGTTGGGGAGGACGGGATGGAGAGGAGGCCGGAGACCACCCCTATGAGGAGAAGAGGGGAGAGACGTCTCTAGCAGACCTAACACATTTGAGGGACAGCTGTCTCTGCAACAGTCAGAAACCCCGATTCCCTGGCATTAATGTAGTGCTCTGATATTTCAGGAGTGGTTTTAAACATGCTTTTGGCAGCCTTGTGTCACTTCTGTGTAATCTAAGCTCACAGTGAGGTATTACCTGGTATTATCTCAGTGCAAGGCTACATTAGGAGTTTTCACCTTTTTCAGCAGGAGGACTCCGGCATCTGACCTAAAGTGCTTTG
This sequence comes from Fregata magnificens, assembly GCA_013389945.1. Classification (NCBI taxonomy): domain Eukaryota; kingdom Metazoa; phylum Chordata; class Aves; order Suliformes; family Fregatidae; genus Fregata; species Fregata magnificens. The sequence goes on from WAAD01024682.1 coordinate 30,899, forward strand.
CAAACACGCTGCTATTCTTGTTGGGGGGTGTTGTGTCACAAGGTACTAACAGTTCTTAAATAAATGTTATCATTAATTATACGTAATTATCAGATACGTTTTAGTGAAATGACTGTATCTGCTCAGTTATCATATGATCTTTGTTAGAAAAGAATACAGGTTGTTCTTGGCAATGATAATCATGTGCTGTTTCATGAAAACGCCTGTGGTTTGTTCCCTTTCTGTGCTCAGATACCGTGATATGGGTGGATTAGAAGAGGATGAAGGGCTACACAGAGCGGTAAATGCAGAACTCCACCTTTATCAGGCTCACAAGTCTAACAGTGAAGAAATAACCACATACACTAAGCCCGTAAGGCCCCCCCCAAGCAAGGACTGTAATCTTTAAAAAATTTTCAATCAGTTTCATTTGACACTACAGCAGAGGTCTTCAGGGAGAAAATGAGAGACTTCTGGTTGATTAGTAATTTTTGATATTATTTAAAATACCTCTTAGTGTGTGTCTTCATACAATTGATCTTAAAATGAAGATCCACATATTAAGTAGCAGCTACAGTTGTGACTATGTCTTCTAGAATGGCTTACCAGTTTTTTAAATATTGGAAGACATGTTATGGCTCCTTACAGGTATGATATTCCTCATCACAGGAATTTTTTGAAGGTGCTGCTGTCATTTGAAATATGTGAAATATCAGTTTCAGTCAAAACATATTGCAGAGCATAAAATCTGTATCACCTTCTGTTCACAACTTATCTTAAGAAAATGGTATTTGTAAAGTTGATATGTTCTTTTTTCTGACCAAAATAGGTGGATTAACTATATGTACCCATAATCTCCACTAGCACATAATGTATGTGTTCTCTTCAAAATTGCCTCATTATTATAGCTGTGTGCCAAGGGCAAACTACTAATTAAGTAGCAGAAAAACACACCTGTAATGCAGTCTTTAAGTAAATCCCCAAACAGTGGAGAAAGAAAGAAAGGAAGGGGCAGGAGAGAAGAGGCTGGTCCTCTGAAAGCAGGATGAAAGTCTGCAGGCGATATGTAGCCTGTTACATATTTCTGTGAGGCTTATCTCATTTTTACAAGAGCTCCTATGCAGAGCTTCAGAGCAGGGCAGCCAAACGTCCGGACCCTGGGAACCACACACATACTTTATGTTTACCTGGTTGAGAGCCACAAGACCCACACCGCAGACCTCAGGAGCCAGGTGAGGCAGCAGCTTTGGGACTAGGGTGTAGGCAGGAGGGAACAGGGCTCCCTGGGGCCTTACCAGAGCCTCAGTGAGAGCGGGCTAGGGTGGGCTTGCAGCTCTGTGAAGCTCAGAGTGCCTGTTTGGGTCCTACTTTCTTTCTACTATCTAGAAGGAAAAAGTCTGCTCAAAGCTCTGGTTCAGCCTTCTGGTTCAGCATACATAACCGCAGTAGGAACTGGAGTGATTTTGGATGTGCCTAGAGGTGCTAAAACTTAAGTGCTTCAAATAATAGATTCAAACGGATTTTACTTCAGGGATAGGATATATTAAGATGTAAGTGCATACAAAGGCAAGAGGGCCTCTTGGCAAGCAACGCTCTTAGCCTTTCATGCTAACCTTCGTATACAAGCAAAGAAAAGGGATAGCCTTCAGGCAGGAGGGAAAATGCTTCCTACAGCCAAAATGCGAGGCAGGGGATTGTTGATGGTGAACAGAAATGTCTTTCCGGATGCTGGCTCAGAGGTGCATGCTGTCTGCAGATTTTTGTTGTCGCCATTCTGGACCTTTTGGCCGGGAAAGGGCACTGAAATAGGCTTTGCTGTTGTGTATGTCTGTTCTAGCACTTGCTGGAGCTGCATCTCTTTGCAGTCCTGGTACTGTTTTGAAGGAGGATCCCTCAGTGGGAGGGTGTCCTGCTGTTTGCGGTGCTGTTAGGCTCTGTGCGTGTTCCCTAGGTGGAAATACCGATCAAAGGAGTGCGACCAGGTACCCTTCCTTGCTAGTAGTGGTCAGGCGCTGGGGAATGCGTGCATGTATGGCAGCCATACTTTGTGAAAACCATTGTACAGTTCCTCAGAGCCAAAGCTTAGAGCAACCACGGCAGTCGTTCAGTAAGCAAGCTGCCTTCTCCAGTACTTTGTAGCCATGTCTTTGTGTGCCGAAGGTCCAGCACAGATACCCCATGCGGGCTTTCTAACATGTGCATGCTCCCAAAGAGAAGGTTTGTTTATATCAACCTTCTGTTCACAAAGATCCTTATATCTGGCCTATGTCCTGCAAATAAAGGGATCACATGCTGTAGCAGCCTTCCTAAAATAAGGGGTGGGTTAAAGTACCCTGCTGCACCCTCCTCTTAATGACACTGCATGTTCTCGCTTTTAATTGCTGAGGTATGAAAGCACACGTATTTGTACACTGAGAAGTTTGTGCTTACTATAAACACTTTTCCTATTTGTTGGCTTTCCTGTTAGCAGCTGTGGTTTAAAACAAAGGCAAGCCAAAACTTACCATTATTCTCTGGCATGTGATAAGAACTTGGGTGCCTGTTGTTGCCAGAACAAATCAAACAGGGGGGCTGGTGTTGTTTGCTTAGCTGACTATTTTTGTTTAGGTTTGGGGTTTTTTTGTTTTTGAAGTCTCTCATGCCAGTACATTCAGTCCCTATGCAAAGTAATAATTTGCCTTATCACTCAGGAGCCTTGCTGCCAGGTTTACATAAGGGATTGCAGCCAGGCAGCCGCCAGGGCTCCATGGATTCTTCGAGAAAACTGCTCAGGAAAGGAGCAAAGGTCTGGAATGAGGTCGGTGGGGAGGTGGGGAGGGCGGTTGGTTGCCTTCTGCAATGCTCAGGAGCAGCCTCTGGTGGGCCCTGCCCTGAGCCCTCAGAGAGGACTTTTTATGTAAGGTATTGTTGCTGTTTGTCACTTTCTCTCTTTAGGTTGTGTTGAGTTACTTTTTCCAAGCTGACTCATTTAACTTTGAGAGTACATTTGTCTCCACCCTCCTATGCAATCAATTCCCTTCTTTTCTTGCATTGTGAGATGCTGGCAGCAGGAACTGCCTTACATAATGAGCTGTTAAGAAAAGCATTCAGTTTTCTAAAAACGCAGCCACAAAGACATGTGATTTATGTGTGTCTCCAAGGTAGGTGACTGTGAATGGCAAGTCAGGGTGTGGTCTCAGCTCTTCCTGGGTTCTTCTCCCCTGTCTACAGCCAAGATGTAATGACAGTCACAGAAACATGTAATTATGTAGATTTTTTTCCGTGCAAGTCACCGGGTGGATTCCAGTTTACTTTTCCAAGCATTTGCCCTCTCTCTTCCACCCTGCACAGGTTACTCCTTTAGATTAGACTTTGTCCATTACACTATTCTAACCTTCCTATTTACTTCTAGCCATCTTATCTTTGCCTCTCTCTATGCAAGATTTACCTGGTGACAAATTATGGCTTGTGGGGTGGAGAACATTTTGAATCTGATGCCCTGACCTGTGCCCCAGAAGTGGGGGTTCATCTTGGAAGCAATAAGAATCATAAATGAAACAAAGATCTGACAACTGTTAGATGTAGAAAGTAGCACTTCAATGCCATAACACACATATGGAAACAAAAGTTCTTCTTTCAGTCCATGAGCCAAGTATATTAGCTTTTCCTGTTTCCTGGGACAGCATCCAGCAGCCTTAGAAACCAGAAAGGGACTACAGTAAGTTCACAGCAATTGAGTAACAAAGCTGAAAAAAACTGACTCCCTTTCTGTTTCTCAGACATTGCCCTGTCAGCTAGAAGGATGCTTTATTTTGTCATCTTGTTCATTTTTTTTGTATCTGCTTTTGCTGTGAGGATAAAGTCCCTTCATCTCATGAGGCTGGTGGCTTTCTGATACCAAGTGGGTCAGATAATACTTTTTGCTGTGGGAAATAAGGTGCAAACATCTGTGACAATTTTGAAGTCACTTTCAAACAAAAGGATCGGTGACCTCTTATGGGAGAACACACAATGGATAATAAGGAGTTTAAGCTGGCCTTGGAAATCGTTGTGCTTTTAATATTTGTGTTCACAAAAACCAAGACACCCATCGCTAACCTTTCTTACTAGCAACTAGGGAAGAGACAAAGCCTCTGCACTGTGACGTGACTTATTTTTACTGCAGTGAGTGAGTAGTTCCCTCTCCTGTAGCTTCCTTAGCTTGTCTCCTGAAGTGCCTGGTGCATTGTTCAGCATAGGTTCAGCATAGTGTGCCTTGTTTCCGGTAGCTTTGCAGAGCAAGCAGTTTTCTACCACCTGAAGCTGTGAGGTACTCCTTCCTGTGCGGCTTCCCAGAGGGGACCTGGGCCCACATCCTGCAGGCAGTCCGCAGGAAGATCAGCAGGCAGAGGTCACTGAGTTCTCAGCCAGGCTTGTTTGCTGCTACAGTTTCCCGGTTCAGCTGAAAGAACTGTGCATTTGGACATTGTGTTCAGCACGTTGCAGTATAGGCTGATGGAGTTGAACTGTGACTTCCCATGACACACATGTATATTTTTAATCAAAGTGGTCAGCTGGCTGTCTAATAAGAAAAGGCTGGGGGGTGGCACGGCAAGGTTGTCACTCACTGCTCTTGTCTTGCTTGCATTTGTTTCTGAGCTGTTTCAGTGTTGTAAAATCCTCCTCTTTCATGGTCAGTGGCCATGAGAGATTTCCTCTCATTTTATCTGTTGTGAGGAATGTGATCCCAGGCTGACTGCTTATCTACAAATTGTGCTTTCTCACATTGGCTCAGTGCCTTCCTCCTGGCCTGAGAGGGCTGCAGTTAGAAAGTGTGAAGATAATTCCATTTCTGTACCAAGCTTTCCTTTTCATTCTGCACCTGCTGCAAGAAGTGTATTTGCACTAGGGATGACTGCAAAGAGAGGCCACTAGGTAATTACAAAGAAATTACTAAAGGCCGCTTGGATGTTAATGACTTCCAGTCATTAAGGCTTTGACAGGACTCCTGGAAACAAGAGATTCCACCACCAATTCCTCAGGCCCTTTCACCAAGCTCTCTCCAAGCTCTCTGCATTCAGACACTTTGAGTCATGTAGGGAGGGATTAATATCTAATAAAATAACATTTTTATTGTCCTGCATTATGGTTAGGAATGAGCTAACCACCATGAAATGATTACTCTCTTGGGAGCACTGCTAACAGTGCACCATGTTTTATAAAATTTATAGTTGTTTCCTTCAAAAAAACTGACCCCAAAACTCCAGAGTGTGTCAAATTGCAAAAAAAATCAAGTGACCACCATTCTGAGAGGGCTGCTGAGCATCACAGAAAATGAGTTTTCCTCTAAACTCTTGTTAGCTTTTGCTGGATTTATGCCCCTTGGGTAGAAAAAGTGGGATTTTTCCCAGGACTGTGAAGGTGGGTTGGGAAGTTGCAAGCTTACAGACCTTTCTCTTGTTCTGAATGTTCCTGATAACTAAACGTAGGCCTATGCTGAACTTTTGTTTCCCTTCAGTATCCACTTGTGCCACTCCTAACATTGCTCAGACTGGCCTGCAGCAGGATAGGAGCGTGTTTGCGCAGCCTGGACACGTACAGAGTGGTTAGACTCAAAGCTGATGTTGCAAATGAGGGGCACAGCAGTGAGCTGCGCTGATTGAGCCCAGCATCGTCGTATTTGGCTGCGCATAAACAATAATTTGTGTTTCTTGATGTACACACAGCTGGGTACAGGAAAAAGCCCTGGGACTGGCCTGAGAGGGCTGTGCTCCGGTCAAATACAGTCAGGTTTTAATAGATCTAGTCAGAGTTGCCTTTCAGCCAGGATCTCCCTTGCTTCCATGGCAGATGCATCTTCCAGCTCTAGGCAGAGAGGTGGAGTTATTCTCACCCAGCTCACTCTTCTCTTAGTGTCTCCCAGCTGGAGTTGGTCTGTCCCACCAAGTCATCTTTTCCCACCACCTCTCCCAGGAGCAAGGCTGGCCACTGGGGCACTTGTGCAAAACGAGGACTCATTTCAGTCACGTCATTAGCTGAAGAAGAGGAGCTATTTCTAGAGGGTTTTTCTGGAGGGTAACTCTGCCAGACTGCCTCCCTTGCCAACACAGAGGGCAGTTTATCTTTCAGTGGAGTAACAAGCCACGTGCACCAAACGTGAATGGTGTGGCCTGCTCCTCCGCTTTGCTCAGCCCCTTCTGATATGGTGGTTGTTTTTGTAAGGCTAAGGCTGCACTACGGGCATTTCACTTGAAGATGCTTTAGAAAGCAAGAAACATGGGGCGTGCAGAGGCACAGAGTTGAAAGGATAGTAATTTCGTAAAGGATTGGAAGGATGTTTTTGGAAGGTGGCAACGAGTGAAACCAGTGACATTTTTGGTAGGGGAATATAAATAATGCAGGGAGTAACAAGGGCTCATTTAAAAATTTTTGGAATCTTTTTGCTGACGAATGCTTTTTCTTCAGTGTTTTCTATGGCAAACATTTTCATTGGTCTGAAACAGCTGAATTTTTAAGGGATCTTTGTGCAGACCATTTTATAAAAATAACGGTTTAGAGGAGTGGGAGAAATTTCATTAGACATTAATATTTAGGAATTTCATTAGATTAGCAGAGCTTTGGAAAAAGCCTGCTTTGAAAATAACTTGTACACGACTGGACTCCTGGGTGTTTGCTTGCTCTCCCATGCTCTGGCACTTGAACTAACTGGTGCAAGTGAAGAACCTAGTGACCTGTTGCACAGCATGCTTTACCCTGTTCCCACAGCAGATTAGCTGGCACAACCATTCATTACTTGATGCTTTCCCAGAAAACCCTTTAGGAACCTACTCCCAATCCTCCCCCTTCTCCAGGAGGGAGGCCAAGAAATAATTTCTGGGCTATCCCATGGGGCGAGAGTCCTTTGGAACAAGTTAAAGCGGCTGACAAGCGGGTGTGGCAGTGCTTGCAAAGGACGCTGCTGCTTAATGAAGAGCAGCCACAGCAGCTAACGCAGGTCTCCTGGGAGCTTGGGGTGTCCCTCTCAACAGGAAATGTGCTTGCATGCTTATCTATTGGCTGAGATCAGGAGCTCTGAGAACCTGAAGCTCTGAGAAGCTTTCAGCTTGGTGTTTACTTTTCTCCTGTCCCAGCAAGTTTAAGGAACAATTCTGGAATATGTTTCCTCCTTAACAGATTTTAACTAGCTTTGTTTAAAAAGTAATTTTGCCTCCAAGTTGCAGGAAGGAACAGAAGAGTTACAGGGCAAAAAACCAGTATATTCCCGATGGATATGCCAACAAAACTTGTATTTCTATGCCAGTATGAAAAATAAAAGGGGTAAAATTAAGTCAACTGGGAGCAACCTGCTTCTCTTTTGGAGAAGAGGAGTATTAGTTAAGAAAGTGAGTAAGAGAATTCTGCAAATTACATCTGGGCAGTTTGTCTAAGGCTTGGCATTCCTGAACAGAGGCAACTGTAAGTTATAAGAACATTAAAAATTCACCATCGTCTTTGATGAATTGTGTCAGTAGTTAGTTATCCTCACCATTTAAAAATTTCTCATTTCTAGTCATAATTTGTCTATCTTTGACTCCCAGCCATTGGATCTTGTTCAGCTTGTGAGTACTAGGTCAAATATTAATGTTTCCTGCATGCATAGGCTGTTTTCTTTGAAAAGCACTAAATGTATGGGGTTTAGTTCTTATGTTCCCTTCATGGGTTGTCTGTGAGCACTCTTCAGTTTTTCACAACTTGCTTGAGAATGGGAATTCCTGAACTGACCAGAGTCTTCTGTAGCAATCACCCCAGCAGGAAATACAGACATAATACACCTCTTCCACGCAATATCCATGTTGACGCTTCCAAGGACGATGTTAATTTCTTTAGCCACACAGTCACGCAGAGCTTGTATAGGAGTGCTGATCTGGCGTGACGTTGTGTCCCCAAGTAGGACCCATCGTCTTGCATATAGTTCCCAGATTTGACTCGTATATGGCTGTACAGAAACTTCTAATGCTTGCTTGCACACAACATACAAAAAGAACCACCGGTTTTAGTTTACATTTCCTTTCAGGTCATTGATAAAAGCATTAAGTGATACAGGGCGGAGTACCAGCCTTGGAAAGTCACTGTTAGTACTTACCCCCTTTCTGAGGATTCCCCTTTTACTAAATTATGTTTTTGACATACGAGTTGCTCTTTCTTCCTGTTTGTGCTCTTTTGGACAGGGCCTATTTAGTCGTCTGTCTGCTTTGTTTTGACATGAAGGGCTACAGTTTCCAAATATGGTTTCTATTTACATGTGACTTGCTTATTTCATGTGTGCACACAAATTTTCTGGCCTGGGGGGGATTTTGCAGGGTATTTATCATTTGTAATTGCAGATGTTTATATGCACAGATACTCTGAAGAGAAAAATGCATGTATCAATACATGTATGTATACATAAATAATGGCATTTTAAATTTTGTATTGGTGGTATTTTGAAAAGTACATTCTTTAATTTTCAGTCCGATGATTGCTTTGCTCTGCATTTCGTGTTTCTGCCAGGGGGAAATTATTGCATAACTTAGTAAACACTGTGGGAATACATTGATGGTGTTGAGCAGAACTCCAGCATCTTAAAAACCCTCAGATTTTATCAGACCAGGCAAGATCTTTTTTCTTCTTTTTTTTAAAAAATAGTATTTAATTTGTGTATGACAGTGCAGTGAGGGAAGGGATAACTGCTTTTCAGGAGGCAGACACAGCCACATCCTCATAAAATCCATTATCTAGATCACTTATATTTCGTATCCTCTGGTGCCATTCACAGATCCTCTTCTCTTGTTGCTTTATATGCTGAGGAAATTACTTGGTGTGCAGCTAAGTATGAAAAGGAAAGAAAGAAGAGAAAGCACTTCTGTAATGATGATTGACAGGAGACTTCCTTTCCAAACGTGTGTTCATTCTTTAAACGTCGATGGTGGTGGAGAAAAGTGATTATTCATATTTAGTTCCAGCCAGTGCCTTTTTTCCTTTTTTGAATCTCAGTAAGAAATTTGCAAATCAAATAGTTTGAACCCAGGTGTTACCTTGGCATAGGTGTTGAAGTGTGGTGATATGTGTTGGTATTTTAGGGAGCTTTATCATTTTTATTGTTATTTGCTGTCTATTTTCCTGAAGTATTCACGATACACTAAGGAGCGTACAGTCAGTGGAGGGGATGATGTGCCTGTCCTGAGAGAGGGGGTTTTTTTCCCCATCCTTTGTATGTATGTTTGGTGGTACCATAAATAGCCACTGCGGTGCGTTGTTGCTGCCAACAGAGGAGTTTGGCCTTTCTGAGCAATAGGAGTGCAAGAATTGTATGAAACTTGCAGAAGAGGTTTTGTTTTCCATGTTTAACATGGGAGAACAAATTCAATAAGTACAAACAAATCCAAAACAAAATGTTGTATAATCCCAGGTTTTATACGTGATAACCCAGCTTGAATTATGCAAGTTAAAAACGGTGTAAGAGGGCAGGGGGAGGGTAGGAATTCCTGCCTCTGTCAAGTAGCAAATTGGCTTTAACGTAAACATCTGTGAGAAGGAAGTGGAATTGTTTGGAGATAAGACTGCAGTTTTCTGGCAGCTTTTGTCTGCCTACTTTGTGCCACAAATACATCGCTTGTGGTCTGTACCCGTGAACAGGGGAGGTGAAGAATTACGGAGTTGTGTGCCCATTTAGCAGAGTGAGAGATTCAAAGAGCCCATTGAGACGATGCAAACTGAAGTAAGGTGATGTGCACCGTGGGGCGATTTCCCACTGTTTGAGTAGCAGGTACTACTGTTCTTACCGACAGTTGGCCACTGTGCCCCGAAGTACTTTTTCAAATTTCAGTGTCTGACATTTCTCCACATTAAAATCTTTTACTGCAATATCTGCAGCTGCTCCAGAAATAATTAAAACCTTGGGAAACCAGCACTGCTAGCAAATGTCCACCAGCTGCATTTTTTCATCTTTGATCTCCTTTCTTTTAATGGGTGTTGAAGTTGCATGCCAGTGGGTGTGCAGGGAAACGTGAGCTAGGGTACCTCTTCTTAGTCGTGATATTTTTGGCAATGTTAAAGAGTCAGACGAGGAAGGAGAGGAGAAAACTGATACCCCATTGAGGGGACTCCAAAAGAAGAGAACAGAAACGGAAGGTGGATCTGGGGTGCTGATGGCTCAGAGAGCCCTGGGCAACTTTAATGTTCTTCCAAGGCATCTGGCTGATTTTTAGCATGATGCCATGAACTAACTTTCTTCACTGATGCTAATTCATAAATGAATCTTTCTGGTTATTACAGCATCTCTTTTTGTTAGTGAATTCTTTGTCGGGGATCTTAGTACTTTTACGCTCATTTATACAGGCAAGTCCTGTGGAAGTTACAACAAAATAGCTCGGGTATAAAATCAGAGTACAGCAGCTATTTGAGTTGTTCCACTTCTGTTTCTTCAGTAAGCTGGAGAACCCTGACTCCTTCCCCATGTAGATGGGTCCTTAGTTAAATGCGGAAAAAAATTTTTTTTTTTGGCATCCTGATGGTAACACTCAGTTTATAGAGGTGTAATAAACTATGAATAATTGTGTGTGTATAAAAAAAGACTGGCCAGGAAGAGGCAATTTGATTTATTGTCAAATTGTGAAACAGTACAAGGTGCTTTTGTTTCATACTGAAGCAGCTTTATGTATCAGAGTAAAATCTTTCTCTCATGGTTTTAATTGCTTAAGAGCACATACGGTGCATTTAATTTAACAGGAAGTCATCAAGATATTCATTTAATTGCCACAGATAAGAGCAGCCCAGATCCGTGATGGCAGAGTGCTTTATCAGCATTGCTGACTTTCCTAAAAAGGGGCCCTGTGCTGTGCCTGGCGTGATTGTGGCGCAGCAGAACAGGCTTGTGCTGAGGCAACGGGCAGAAGCGTTACTAATGCACTTCTTCCAGTCAGCCTGCTGACAGGAGCAAATATTAAGCAGTTCAGCGTACTGAAGCAGAGCCACTTCTCAATTGACCTCTGCATCTCTACTCCATGCCACTGCTTTCTGAGGCTGCAGCTGCCCACTGCTCTTGTTTTTAAGATAGAAAACGCCCCTGCCTCCTGCTGAGAAAGGTCAGGATCTGTTAGGCATCCCTGTGAAATGTCTGATATCTTTCTGCTAACCTGTGAGTGTCTGCTGCTTCTCCAGAAAGCTGATGTGGCTCGTGTCTAATTCGCATGACTTACATATGTATGGAGGTCTTAAACATACAGGTGCTAAGCTCTTGCCATGGCTTTCTCCCAAACCAGTGCCAGTCCTTGCTGGGGTCGAAGGTGGCTTTTAATGTTGACTTGAATTTATGAAGATTGTCATGTCTGGCTGTGCCAGAATTAGGCATTAGGCTTTCACCACCTAAAATGTTGAAAGGATCCATTCTCTTATGCCCCTTTATCAGTTTAAGATTGCCCCCTTCTCTGTTGCATAAAGTGTGCGGTGTGGTAGGATCATTCACAGGCAGGGCAGCAGCAGAAGGGTTTCTGTCCAAGGTTGGGGGAAGTTGAAGGTGATTCCTTAGGCGTTCTGGGCAGAGGAGGCGCAAAAGTAAAAAAATAAAACTTTGGGTATGCTCCTTCAGCAGCCATCGAACATTTCAGTGCAAGACCTTCTGACAGATTGTGTACTGTTTGTTTTCCAAGGCTGCTGTGTGCTGGAAAGTGGCACACCCATTGTGTGGAGTTCTTCTGTTAGCGCTCTTCCCAGCCCTGAATTTCCACCAAATAAAATGGTGTCGTTCGTTCTTTCAGAGCAGTATTTGGTCAGCAGCCGCAGATGTAGAAGCAGGAGTGCTTGAGGGTGGCACACTGGGAACGTCAGTAAAAATAAGTTTGGCTTCTGCAACATTTATCTCTTCATTTCAAATGTTAAGGGAAGAGCTCTCATATGCTCCTCTTCGCTGTGTGTCCGAATCAGTTGGCCAACTACTGCACAAACCCTCTGAACCCCCGTAGCATCTACTCCAACGCAAAGGGAGGGTACGTTCAAACGCCCAGTTGTGCCAGCCCCTGTGGACACCCGTACGCGGTGAAGGCAGGTGTATCCAGCAGCGTGGCTCGGTGCAGCTTGCAGAGGGGGAGTAGCCCGGGGATGGTAGCGTAGAGCTTCGGGTGGGCCAGGTGTGTGCCGAGTGCCCCGCCCGTGGGCATCCCACCCCGGGAGGTTGGGGGTGACTATGTTGCACCCTGGGTGACATTGAGGAAGAAGGGCCGGGAGGGCGGGTTATAGTTACTAAGAGGGATACAAAGGACCTTGTGGGGTGTTTCTGTTAAAAGGTATCCTGTGGTAATTAGCCCTCAGCTTGTGGCATTTCTTGCACGTCCAGGACCACCTGGACATCACAACCCTCCTTCGCTTAACCTGCGTCTGCCAAGGCCGGTGGGGCGGGCCGGCCCGGGGCGGGTGTCTCTCGCGGGTGTCCCTCGCTTCCCCGGCGGCAGCGAGAGGGGGCCGG